>JZKD02S1622128.1:26779-40384 GCA_000966675.3 Picea glauca | reverse complement strand
CAAAAGTTAATTCTTGTCAAACCTAATCCCCTCCTCGACATTTAGTGTGCTACACATTAAGAAGATGCCTATGCAACTCATGGAGGCCTGCAACCCTAACCACTACAAAATTCGTAATGAAAATTTTCAGTTGATGTTATATATTGGACAGGTGGAGCCGAGTGGGTTGCTAACACGGGCAAGGGGTTATAGGATATCCGTTACACTGAATTTACTCGGATGAATTTACGTAACCATCACCCTTATCTGAATGCTTGTAAAAAGGGGTATGATATTATTCTATTAAACATTGTGCAAAGGTGTATGATCCAACCCTGTGTAGTTATACCTTTCCTAAATCCTTTTGATCGAGTTTGGGTGAGTCAAAATTTATGCATAATGCTTAGGGGCAGAAGACCCAATATTGTTGTATTCTAAGCCTATTGTATGGGTATATGGGTATACAAATATGAAAGTAAGTATAACTGCAGAACTATAAGTGAATTTTGGATTATAGAGTATGTACATCTTATAACATTGATTTTAAATTTTAAGTTGGATAGTAATTTCAGTCGATGAGAGTTGGGACTTTAGCAAACCTTCAGAGTTGAAGTAGAAACAGAAAGGCCTACCTTATTTGAAAATGCGGATCCATTTAAAGGAAAAGAAAAAAAATTTGATAGTTTTGAGGTCTATTACATATGGTATCAGAGTAAAAGGTTACAACACTAGACCTGAACAGGGCCACATTAGTTTCTTATAATATATTTCGATCTATGCAAAACTAATAAACCTCTTTGTTACAAACATAAAACCTTTATGTTTTGTGTGAGTTATGGTAGCTCAAGATGATGCAGAAATCATAATGGAAGGAAATCCGGAGCAGGGACCTCATGGAGATCCAAGACAGAATAGTGACGGAAGCTCACCTATGAAAGTATTGGAAACAATGAGGAATCTTATTGTTGAACTGCAGGTTTTCAAAGCAGACAATGAGAAATTGAAGAAAGGACAACAGGAACAACAAGAGATAAATGAAGTCCTGTTGCGAAGTATAGTGACCAAGAAAATCCAAAAGGACGATAACCATGATGAAGAGGTCAGCAAAAGGGCCTCCAAGAATTCTAGGCTTGAAATAGAAAAAGGAGACAGTTCATCTGAAGGTACACCTTAAGCTAAGGAAAAAACTAAAACAGACCAAAAGAGGAAACAAGTATACCACCTTGAAGGAGAATTTAAAAAGATTAAACCATCTACCTTTGATGGAGAATAAAGAACAGGAGAGGAGGCCAAGGAATGGTTGTTAGACATCAAAAAATACTTCCAAATTTACAATTATTCCAGCAATATGAAGGTTGGAATGGCCATATACAATCTGAAAGGGAAGGCCAGCATTTGGTGGAAAGATCTGAAATTGGCCAAGGGACTAAAGGAGAAACAGATGGAGTGGTTTGACTTTAATAAGTATTTTAAGAACAATACCTTTTTGAAAGCTACTATGAAAGGAAAACAAAATAATTTTGTGAGTTACGACTTGGATAGATGACGATGGAAGACCTTATAAACAAATTTCTGGAACTACTAAGGTTCATACCTTACATCCGAGAGGACAAGGTAAAAATCCAGTGATTCTTAAGTTGTCTACCATAGTCCTACAGGGATAGAATTGAGTTTGAAAACCCCAAATCCTTAAGAGAAATATTCAAGAAAGAACAAATGTGCTACGACTAGTACAAACAGCGAGCAAAATTCCCCAAAGCTTGGAAGGATCAGAAATGAGACCAAATGAACCAATGGAATAAGGGATACCATCCAAATCCTTATCAGAATGAAGAAAAAATCTTTCCTAGAAAATCTTTTTACTCAAACCATCCAAGCACACAAGGACATGGTAAACTGGTAAACTTGGGAACAAAAAAATTCAGGGACAATCCCCGGGAACCGTTAAAGTGTTGGGAATGTGGAGCACCTCATCTCAGGAGGAACTACCCACATTTAAGCACGACAAACAAAACTATTGTTTATAATTTTCAAGAGGCTTCAATGGTGGGTGTTGTAGGTAGAAGCCTACATTGGATTAATGCAGGCATTGACGGTCGACAAGATGACCACCAGTCCTTTGTGGTGGAAATCGAAGGTAAAATCAATAACACCCAAATTTATGTTTTAATTGATCCTAGAGCTACATTAAGTTATATCACTCCTGGAGTAGTAGAGTCAAATAAACTTAACAAGATGAAACACACAAAATCATGGCTGGTACAGTTAGCAACAGGAACTAAAAGGAAAGTGGTTGACTTTGTTTCTGATTTTGAATTTAACTTAGATGGTCGAAACATAAAAACAAATCTGAATATTCTACCACTAGGATCCTACGATATGATCATCAGAATGGATTGGTTGGAAAGACACAAAGAATTTCTAGATTGTTATACAAAGACACTTAACTATAAATATGATTGTGACACTACTAGAACAACCCAAGGTATACCAAAACCAATATCAGTTAGACAAGTCACAACAATGAAATTCAAGAAATGTATGAGAAAGGGGTGTCAAGTTTACGCCATCCAAATAACGAATCTATTAGAAAAAGAAGATAAGCCTAAGCTAGAATATTTTTCTATCCTACGTGAGTTTAGAGACATGTTTGTTGATGAGATACCGTAATTACCTCCTAGAAGGGAAATAGACTTCTCCATAGACCTACTACCTGGGTCAGCCCCTATCTCGAAAGAACCTTACCAAATGAGTTTACCTGAATTGACAGAACTAAATATACAACTACAGGAATTGTTGGACAAAAGGTATATCAGACCCAGTGTTTCACCATGGGGAGTACCAGTCCCCTTTGTGAAAAAGAAAGATGGCACTATAAGACAATGTATTGACTATAGACAATTGAATAAAATGACTATTAAGAACAAGTACCCCTTACCTAGGATAAATGACCTATTCGATCAAGTAGGCGGGGCCAAAATCTTTCAAAATTGGATTTACAATCCGGTTACCATCAAGTCAGGATAAAATATGAGGACATAAGAAAAACAACCTTTTGAGCAAGATATGGACACTACAAATTTGTAGTCATACCTTTCGGACTCACTAATGCACTAGCCACATTTATGTGCCTAATGAACAGTATTTTCAGTCAGTACTTAGGCAAGTTCGTACTAGTATTTATCGATGATATTCTGATGTATTCTAAAACAGAGGAAGAACATGAAGAGCACTTAAGAATTGTCCTTCAAACTTTAAGGAAGCACCAACTGTATGCTAAATTCGATAAGTGCGATTTTTACCAGAAGAAGATAAAATACCTAGGACATGTAATATTTGCAGAAGGCATTACAATCGACCCTGAGAAAGTAAAAGCCATTATAGAATGGATAGTACCAAAGGATGTAGAGGACATCCGGTCATTCATGGGAATCATCGGATATTATCGCATATTCATAGAAGTATTTTCCAAAATAGCTTATCCTATCACGTCATTACAAAAGAAAGTGACCAAGTTTAACCGGTCACATAAGTGTCAAGACAATTTTAACAAGCTTAAGGATTTATTGAAAACTGCACCCATATTGAAGGTAGTAGACCTAGATAAAGACTTTACCATATGTGTTGATGCAAGCAAAGAAGGACTAGGTGGTGTCCTAACTCAAGAAGGACACGTGATTTGTTATGAGTCCCGGAAATTAAAAGAACATGAGCGAAATTATGTCACTCATGACTTAGAATTGGCAGCAGTAATACACGCCTTAAAAATGTGGCGACACTACATAATGGGTAGCAAATTTCTACTATGGATGGATAATAGCGGTGTGAAATATATGTTTTTCCAACCAGATCTTAATGCAAGGCAAGCAAGATGGCTAGTGTTCTTGAGTGAATTCGACTTCGAATTCAGACATATCAAGGGTAAGGAAAATAAGGTAGAAAATGCTTTAAGAAGAAGAGTCCATGGGTTATTTGAAATAAATATCAACAGGGAAGAAAGTGATCTGGAACAAAGAATAAGGACGATAGGTATTAATGATGAAAATTACACTAAGATAATGGAATAATTACAAAACAGTACTGCAAACTCAGATAAACCAGATCTAAGTATCGACAAGAAGGGAATATTACGATTTAAAAACAGACTTTACATACCAGATTCAACAAAGTTAAAGTTAATAGTCTTGGACGATGTGCATAAGAAACTGTATTCTGGCCATCAAGGATATTAGAAAATGATAACAACACTTAGAAAACTATTTTACTGGCCTAATATGAAGGGCGAAACAGCAGAATACTTGGCTAGGTGCCAAGATTGTTAGCAGGTTAAGGCCAAACAACAACATCCAGCCGGCCTATTACAGCCATTACTAGTACCAGAATGGAAATGGGATACCATATCGTTGGAATTTATAACAGGTTTGCCAAAAACATAGAAACAAAATGATTCTATTATGGTTGTAATCGATAAACTCAGTAAGTCTACACAGTTTATTCTTGTAAAGTCTACTTTTAAAGCTATAAACATTGTTGAAATATTTATGAAATAAATTTTTAGACTGCATGGTATTTCTAAAATGGTGATTTCAGATAGAGACGTAAAATTCACATCCGCTTTTTGGAAGGAATTGTTTGTAGGGATAAATACTAATTTGAATTTTAGTATGAGTTATCACCCACAAACAGATGGACAAACCGAAAGGACAAACCAAATCATAGAGGATATGCTCCGCATATACGTAAGAACAAAACCAAACAAGTGGGAAGACTATCTACACTTGATAGAATTTGCATATAATAATAGGTACCAAACTTCGGCTAAGTTAATCCCTTTTGAGGTATTGTACGACATAAAGTGTATGACTCCAATTAGCTAGGATAACTAGGTTGACAGACTCATGGTTGGACCAGAGATGCTCCAAGAAATGGATAACATAGTAAGGAAGGTACAACCGAACTTAAAATAAGAACATGACAGACATAAGAGCTATGCAGATCAAAAAATAAGACACTTGGAATTTCAAGTGGGAGACCACGTTTATTTGAAGGTCAAAGCCCGAAAAAGCTCATTGAAGTTAGGAAATTGTGCCAAGCTAGCACCCAGGTTTTGTGGGCCCTTCCAGATACTAGATCGAATGAGACCCATAGCATACCAACTTGCACTTCCAGCTAATCTAAGAATTCATAATGTATTTCATGTTTCTTTGTTGAAAAAGTATGTTAATGACCCTACTCATATGATTGATTGGAACTTGGTGTAGGTGGAACCCGAAGGCGAGTTCCAGGTGGAACCCCTGCGTATTCTAGACCAAAGAGAAATATCACTTTGGAACAGAGGTGTCGCTCAGGTAAAGGGGAAATGGAAACACTTTAGTCCTGAGGAGACCACTTGGGAGTTGGAGGGAGATTTGCGGAAATCTCATCCAATATTGTTCCAAGAAAGGAACGAATACTGAGGACAATGTTTTATTGAAGGGGGAAAGGATGTGACATCCCCAAAAATAAAGTATTTTTGAAATTTAAAATTTGTTGGAAAATTATTCCATTTTTAGTAAATTCGAATTTGAAATTTTTTTGCCATTTATGGCAATTTCGAATTTCGAATTTGATAATTGTAATTAATTATTATGACTTTTCGGTAGAGATCTGATTTGACCCAACTAACTATTTGACTATGACAATTATATGAAAACATTATATTTTATATTGATTGCAAGAGGACAAATGGAACAACCATGTTAAAATCAACTGACCATGACTCCATGAGTGGGGAACATGTTGGAACTACCTCTGGGCTGATTATTACAAGTGGAAAATCAGATATTTGTCCATTGGCAGCCCCTAAAAATCAGGGATTTAGAAAGCTGCAAAAATTCCCAAGGGGGGGGGGGGGAGAAAGACCTAGGCAAAAGAATTGTTTTGTTAAATAGCATATGTGAAGAGGTAGGACACTACCTAGTATGCGAGGGAACATGAACTAGTGAATACTTATTGTTATGAACACTGATTTTGAGTGTGAGGCAAGGGAGAAGACTACTCATAAAGGAAGACATTGTTGTAGAGGAGATTTCAAGTTCGACCTCATGGATTCATGGTTAGGCTAGGGGGTGAACTGGGCAAGTGATTTGGTTTCCCTATTCTAAGGTTTGGAGGAATGTGGTTGTTCCCTTTGTCTTCCTATCAATTCAGTTCAGATATGTACCTCTACTTTCCCTTATCACATTCATGTCAATAGAACTATTGCATATGTTTGTTGTTCTAGAGGAATTATTTCACTGTAGTTAGTAATTACTAGACTACTGTAGATGATTTGTGTTTCTATTTTGGATGAATTATTTTGTTTTCGTATGCAATTACAAAACCATTGCAGATGATTCGTGTTTCTATTCTAGATGATTATTTTGAGGTCATATGTAAATTTCAGAATTTTTGTAAATGATTTGTGGTAGGAATAATTTGGTTCAACCGAAGATTTTATTTAATTAATCATAGTATGCTATCTTCTATAGGTGCAACCGTGTTTGTATGTTTGTTGTTTGTAATCTGTTGAAAAATCATCTACTCTACTAATAAATATACCTATATTACCACTATATGCGAGGTCCATTGTAATCACCCAACCCACGATAAATGTAAGGGTTTATATACATTATCTATAGTAGTAATGGAGTTGAGCCTGGACAATAAACCATATTTTAGGACCACCGGAAAACCAGTCGTGACAAGAACATATCTAACCTGTGTAAATAATATTTTTAACCATGAAATTTCCCCAAAGAATGTCTTGGGAATTTCCATCCTTCATGAGGTCATATGCATTTCAATATCCCAAAGTCTATAGTGGAATTTTCAATCAGTAGAGACCTTAAAATAAATCTGGGAGGAACGAATTTATTTTGGGAGTGTTATACCCTTTCAACATTCAAATTCTGTGGTGAAATATAAATTGGCACAACCCTTAAAGGGATCTGGAACGAATCTCAAGAGTATTACATTCATTTATATCAGTACAGTCTCATAGTAATGGATTAGATAATAAGACTATAGAATCCATTAAATTCAATGATGCGTAATGAATTACAGAAAAGAACTTAAGTTAATTTAGATAAACATAGATATGTAGATAACCATTTATGTATATTGGAGTCTATAAGTATAAAAATCACAAGATCTACTTCAAATGAAAGAAATTAATCAACGATTGGCACAAGTAAAGATTTCATTTGTAAGTATTTAAAAGAATTCAAATCATTGTATAGTCTACCTCTGTTGTATTTTGACAATACATATATCCGTCTGGAATATCTCTACAAGATCGTTATACAGAGACTAGCAATGAAAACCTCAATAGTAGAAAGGAAATTTTAACATTTATTTAACTAAAAATTTAATATCTGTACATCAAATGATTTGGGCATCAGTATTAAACCAAGAAAGCTGGAGTAATAACCCAACATCATCGGGACTTCTCCAGATTCTTCAAAGAATTTCTCTTGTTAGAAACTAGAATACCTTTCTGAGCAGAACCTGAATTTGATCCAGCACCGTATTCCACGTAGACCTACAAAGGAACGAAGAATTCAAATTAGTGACAGGATAGAGGTCTCTCCAAAGATCGAAATTCAACAAAACATACAAGATAATGATTGGATAGAGACTTTTACTTATCTTTGTTTCTCCATAGGTAAGATTCCAGTCGAGTCATGACCGTCAATATACCGGAAGGGGAGGATCAAACTCGGTCAATTTGATGGGTACCCTCGCATCAAACATGGCCCCATCATTAGTGAGGATATCGAGTACAAGTGTAGATTTTTACAAGAAACATAATTTCATAAATATACAGGAGACCCAACACCGAGTCAACAAGAAATAAAGGACGAGTATAATTTAGTTATACAAAGAAAACATATGAGAGTACATAAAAAGGGAAATAGAGTCAATACAAAGATAATATGAGAATCTCTACTTTCGTTTAAGAGGAGGAACCAGATTGAGGGAAAGAGAGTTGAATTAACCATAGAGTAATACAGACACCCCTCTCCGTATGAGTGAACCACGACCAAAGGCAGTACAAATCCGTGAGTTCCCATCTGTGGCCTATTGTAGAAATTTTGGATTCGAGCAGAATCATTAAATCGGGATCCATAGAAGAAAATTTGTGAATAATATTCAGTCCTCCTTAAGGGCTACGAATTATGGAGGAACGTGGTGTACAGTCAGATAAAAATCCTAGAGATGGGTGGATAGAGTTAGGTTAAGAACAGTAGTCGAATGTTACTTAGAGAATACCTGACCACAACATAGCATGTTGTTCCACTAACCTAGATAAGAGCTAATTTGTATGTAAAGTATGACTCTCACCCTAATGGAAAACCTTTGGAATAAAACCCTGAAGAAATATCGAAGAGGATTCACTACCAAATAATGATACAACTCCGTGAAGGAGAGTGAGAGACAACAAGATTAAGAACAAACTGCAAAAACATAAGCATAAGAAGCACCAGAAAGTAGGATATTTTAAGTGTCGAGCCTTTGGCAGTTGGAATAGGTAGGGGCACGATAAGTGGAGCTACTTACCAGTAGCAAGGAAAAGTCCAACCCCCTCTCTTTTGAGTTTTTCATGATAAGAAGAGACTTGCTAATAGACGAAAATGTTGCAGTGATAGTGTCAAACTTACCGGGTGAATTGGGTGGGAGACGTCACCTCCAACAGAGGAAGTCCTCATTGTTTTCCTTTCGCTAAGAAATGGAATCGCAGAACTAGATCACTCGAGAACCTCCCCATGACAAAAGAAAATTCCTATAACCTAAATAACCCTTCCTCGTAGATTGAATACTGCTGGTACGAAAGGCCATGTGATGAGGTAGGACTTGGCACAACCCTATTGGACAACATGTCAGGTGATGGCCTCAACATTCACATACACCCTGCCCCCTTTAATGGCCTTGCCAGAGGTTAATTCTTGTCAGACCTAATCCCCTCCTCGAAATTTAGTGTGCTATGGATTAAGAAGACGCATGCGCAACTCATGGAGGCCTGCAACCCTAACCACTACAAACTCCTTAATGCAATTTTTTAGTTGATGTTACATATTGGACAGGTAGATCCAAGTGTGTTGCTAACATGGGCAAGGGGTTATAGGATATTCGTTACACTGAATTGACCCGGACAACTTTACCTAACAATCACCCTTATCCGAATTCTTGTAAAAAGGGGTATGATATTATTCTATTAAACATTACGCAAAGGTGTATGATCCAACCCTGTGCAGTTATACCTTTCCTAAATCTTTTTGATCGAGTTTGGGTGATTCAAAATTTACGCATAATGCTTAGGGGCAGAAGACCCAGGATCATTGTAGTATAAGCCTATTGTATGGGTATATGGGTATACAAATATGAAAGTAAGTATAATTGCAGAACTATAAGTGAATTTTGGATTGTAGAGTATGTACATCTTATAACGTTGATTTGAAATTTTAAGTTGGGTAGTAATTTCAATCGAGGAAAATATAGACTTTAGCAAACCGTTAGAGTTGAAGTAGAAACAAAAAGGCCTACCTTCTTTTAAAATGCGGATCCATTTAAATAAAAATATTTTTTTTTTGATAGTTTTGAGGTCTATTACAGCTTCCTTTAACTTTCTTAACTTTATTAGATAGAGTAAAAGTTGATCTTGTACCGTTACTGATTCATCTTTGAAAAAAGTGTTATACATATTCTTAGTTCGATATCTTATATAATGCTTAGCTTTTTTCTTCCCAAATTTTTCAGTATTAACATTTTCTAATATTTCATCATCAATGTTAGATTCTCCTGCATATTTCAATTTAAAGTTTATATTAAAAAACAAAACCCAAAAACAAATTCACTGAACTATATATACAATTGTTCATCTTGTATTATCCAAATTTATGTACATACCTATAGGTGATTCATCTTCTGCTTCAATTTCAATTTCAATGTCTTCTGCTTCAATTTTAGTTTCAATGCCTTCTTCGACATTATGAGACAAATCTATTTATGTTTTTTGAAAAACATCAAATTGTAATTACAATCAATTATATTAAACAATATTTTGAATTTGAATTCTATACTTTTAATATAGACAATATGTGTATGCATACCTGGTTGGACTTCTTCTTGTTGAAAATCTCTATTTACATTATCATCGTTGCTTTCTTCAATATTTGCACGTTCTTGTTTCTTTCTCCAATAATGGTATTTCATTTTTTCGTTATGGAGAGTATCATCTCGAGTGGGATCAATTTTTTTCTTGCGCAAACTTTTGTTTCCCATGACTTTTATAGTTATCTGTAAAGATATGTTCAACAAAGACTTCACCTTGAAAAAATGCTAACCATTTATCTTTCAACATATAAATTGTTATTTCAATAAAAACTTCAACAATCATCAATTACATTATTCAACAAAAACCAAAAAGATGATTCGAAACTTTGTTTAGGTGCTCTAGAAAACCATCAAACAAGCGATGAATTGTGTTAAATCTGTTCGGCCGAAAGTGTATTTATATGATTTGGCACAAAATGGAACGATACGACATGTCTTTTCATTTTTTCTGACCGACGGAATTCACTCAACCTTCTTTCGACCGAAAATCTTGGAAACGATTTAGTTTTCACAGTTTCTGTTAAAATTTATTCGTTTGGATGAAAAATATCTTTTCGGCTGAAAGATTCTTTCGGCCAAAAACTAAAAATTGGGACTGTAAACAAAAACTAGTGAATTACCCCAAGCTTACCTAAACTTTGGAGGTTGCAGATTCCTGCAAATACTCAGAATTTGGTTTCGAAAATGACACCAACATTTGAAAAATTGAATCTACTTTCAATTCCTTTAATTTGTTTTCATTTTCATTATTTTTATTTAATTTTATTTAATTTAAAAAAAAAAACATTGCATAATATTTTCAGCAGACATAATGATTCAGTGAAATGAAATATCCATATCTCTAAAAATACATAGTGAAAAATTTAGAAAAAATTACATTCATAGTCCTTAAAGTATTCTTTTCAAAAGGACATTTTTAGATTTTACTTTTAAGTAAAAATTAAGATAGATACAAGGTGGAGGAAAATATTTGTCTAAAATCTACAACATTTTCGGATTGGTCAACTTCAAAAAATTCTAGAAATTATAATATTCATTCGTTAGATTCAAAATTATAATCATAATAAAATAGGGTCTCTGTAGATTTTTGCAGTATATTTTGTTTGTTAAAAACATAAGTTTAATAATAGATACATTGTTAGAGGAAAAAATAACTCAGTATCATTCCTTTCAGGTTTAAGGAACATACTATTAAACAATTTTCAAATTGACATATCAAATCTTAATAAAAATAATTTGAAAAATAGTCATTGGAAAGCTAACAAAATTCTTCACAAGTTTTTTTTTTATTGTAAAGTGAAATTATAAATAAAGAAAATACTTTTGTATGCCAGAAGTTGAAGAACTTGTGAAAATACAGTTTTTTTTCTCATAAAACAAGAAAAAGTGTTACCCATCCGTATCATAAGAAAATTATGAGATTACATGGGTAGGGTCTTAAAAAATCCTTGCAAACAGTGTGAAAATAGAAGCTCGATCTTGTTATAATTCATGAGATACATGGGAGGTTAGTGTCTTCTATGTTTTATTTTTGTTTCTCGAATGGGCATGGGTATCCTTTGGCATTGTCAAGTTGGGGGAGGCATATTTTCCTCTTCTTGGATGGTCACTAGTAGGGAAAGGACCATTTTGATTCGAACTTTGTGGTTGGTGGCATCAATCTATTAGGTGACACTTGTCTACAACGCTCATACTTATTGATTTATATTCCACCAACTAGCAGAAATCGGATTGAGGGTGAATTGTTACAGTAAATCAATGGAAACCAGGTTAAAGGGAAGCACGTAATATGTGTAGGAACAATTAATATATCTGAGAGGGGGAGGCCTTGGGATTGTAGAAACTCGAACAAGAAGGGTCCTTAACAAAGGAAAATGAAAGATAAAGTGGAGCCTCGGGATGCAGTAGACAAATACCATAGGAGGTTTTCTACCTCAATCATAAAGGAAGTAGAAATAATTGAAATTTTATTTGGGGTAAATAAGTATAATGCCTCCACCGAGACTGTTGATGTCGAGCTTTCAAATTGGAGTCTAGACATGAGATTTTCCAAAAGATGGCACACCAAATACCTCAAGATAGTGGAAATGTAGTTTCACAACAAATATTTTATCTTGGAAGTGGTAGAGGCAAAATGAATTCATCAACATGGAGTACTAGATAAATTGGACTTCATTGATAGGAAATATGAATCCCAATTCAAAATAGTTTGGGGGACTAATGCAGTTATGGAGGAGCAAAATTTGGATGAGAGACTTCCAAAATATAGGCTAAAAACACACTTAGCCATTCTACATTTATGTAGACTTAGTATTGGGGTGTAAGGACTAGCGACCCAAATGTGAGGTCCCCATTCCTTTTGTCTAATCCTAAGTGTATTTTAGAATCGACGATTATTTTGCCTATTATCATAGAGTAAAGTAGTTACATTGTAGTAATATGTTTTTATTATTTTTTTAATGATATATGTTCTATCTTTAAAAAAAAAAATAGATTATAGTATAGAAAACTATATTAATAACTTTGTCATTAAAAATAATGTAAAGTTTGAAGTAGGAAAAATATTTTTTAATATATTATTCTAAATAAGAACTATTTATATATGTTAAAAACAAAATATATATATATATATATATATATATATATATATATATATATATATTAAAAAATATATTATTAAAATTATCACTAATTTGCTTTCAAAGAGACAAACTAAATTATATCACCATCACATATATTTAAACAATATACATCAAAAGGAAAAGAAAAATGTAAAATTGATAACGACTGAAGAAACCAATGACATATCAAAACATCCACGCTTAACAATGTCGATACCAATTTAGTGAAAAGGACTTGAAATATGGCAAAATGACCACGTTTTTTACACAATTTATTTAAAGATAATGCAAATCTCATAAACAGAACGTGTAATACAACAATACAAAAAAACTACTAATAGCCATAACTTCTAACAGAACGTGTAATACAACGACTAAGAACAATAAAAAAAACCACTAGCTAACACTAAAGTAGGCGGACAACCAGAAGGAATGACGCATGCTATGCTCCCCAACCTATCTATTCTTAATTTACGAAATCTCTAAAGGCAACCGAGGGGCAACCTCAAGCTTGGAAACGCAAAGAGAGGAATTTCTCTAGGCATAGACACTGTACTCGCTTCCTTCATATCCAGTTGGGACGGATCACCTTCAACTCTCCAGTTAAAAATGTGCAACACCTGAGCCAATGCAAGCGAAATCGTGGAAATAGCCATAGAGGCCCCCGGGCATCCTCTCCTTCCTGTCCCAAACGGAAGCATCCTGAAGTCTTGAGTACTTGTTAAATCCATATAATCATCTTGTCGACCTAATTCCTCCATAAATCTTTCTGGTTTGAATTCCGAAGCATCTTCACCCCATACATTAGGATCCCTTCCTATCGCCCACACATTCACCATTAGCATCGTTTTCTTAGGTATATGATATCCTC
>JZKD02S1622117.1:122712-134215 GCA_000966675.3 Picea glauca | reverse complement strand
GATAACTAATGGAGAAGAAACTACTAACACTTAAAAGTTACGTCGCAGTAAGAAAGGCATGTATATAGTGTACTATAGTAGAGATTAGGAAAGAAAACTCATAAAAAGGAAGAAAAAAGTAAAAAATAAAGAAAATACAGAATACAGGGAAATATCGCACGCAATTAATAGTGGAATCAACGCAACAAAGAGAAAAAGTGACCACGCGCAACATATGGTTGAAAAGAAGAAAACACTATGCACTAAGGAAAAAGTCACAGCGGAAGCATACGATGCACCAAAAGAGTGCAATGCACCAAAAAAGGCACCAACGGTTGGAAAAGAAAAAACCAAACATTAAGGTAAAAAGGTGTGAATTGGGCATTTATGAAACTGAATGAAGCATAATCGACAAGCTTCAATGCATTATTAATTAAAAAAAAGCTTCTTCGAGAAGATTCAGGGAATTCATGATGCCCTATATATAAAGCGAAAACACAGGCCAAATAAGACTTATTGTGAATTTGCAAAATCACGTAGCTAAGGAGCATGGAGACGAGAGGAGAACATGCGAGTGCAGAGATCGAAGTAGTCAAACCTCAATCAGGGAACCAAGAATGACCCAAGATGGCACCTCCAAAGTTTGGTGCACCAAGCCAAACACCACATAAAATGCGCAACAACCATAGGTCACCGTAGGAAACCAAAGAGGTGGAGGAGGAATTTACATAGAGAGAGGGAATCGTCGATGTCAACACAATTCCCTCGCCGAAGGTCAAACCACTAAGTGCCACATTGGTCGAGGAAGAAGAGCAGGCCCCGACAACATCTAGGATGGATATCGACATGCACGATAATGTGCAGGGTCACAAACCATTAGCCACGGGAAACCCAAAGAAACCTTTGAGGGTCAAAGCAACCCACATAACGAATGGTGACGATAGCGAAAGGACATAGTTTGACAGGCCAAGGCCACAACTTGTGGTGAGGCCCGCATAGCAGAAAGAAGTATATATTTAAGACATCACAGGGAATCCAGAGTTGGGCAGGGAAGATAGAGAACCAGAGGCTCGAACCTCTAGATCTCCGGTAAAAAGAAAGGGAAAACAACCCATTGCGTGGTCCCCATGCAAGCAACCCGACACCTCACTTGTTTTACCACGCATTACAGAGGGTGTGCAAGCCACACCAAATCTATTGGGTTGCATGGAAAGGATAAGATATGCAGACCATGATATGGTTGACACCAACAAATTCCCAGAATTTTCACAACAGGTGTACATGGAGAGCCTAGGAACATGGCCATTTGGAGATCCAATACAAAGATCCAATACTGCATCCAAAGCAATGGGCGACAATCCTGGAAAACACATGGATCCTAAACTTGGTAGAGATTCCCCACTTCGGAAGGGGGAAAGAGGTGAACATATGCGTCAAGTGGTTGATGGCAGTCCTCCATGGATCCTTTTAATGGTTAGAAGAACTTGTTTCCATCAACGTAGAGTTGATTTCATTCATCACAGGTTTGTCATCAAATGGCGAGAGTCCCGCGCAATACCTGGATGATAAAACCAAAGAGAAGGCTCTTGCATAAGAGATGAGGAGGACATACGGGACGAAAAGTGGCTCGCGTGGAATAATAATAAAATGGATCTGTGACGTAACCACCCGGATGGACACAAAATTAATGGCATGTAGGATACTACGCAAATGCCGCAAGGAGGAGGTCCCAACATGGGTTGTCACAACAACATTACAGTGCGCAAACGACACCATGATCAATTGGGCGCCATATTTACTGAACTTGTTCTGAGATGACTGCAAGGATGCACAGGACTTGGGAACATAGTTCCACTACTCATGGTTATTGATTTTGATAATGCTATTTGGCTAGAAAGAGCCTCCCTATTCCTATTTCTATGACAGGGTAAGACATTGTCGCGTAGCACAGTACACGTCAATGGGAATCAGTTCAGACCCCAAATGAAGAAGTGGCAATGCCAACACCTTTGCTTGGTATCTCAACGAAATTCAAGAGAACATAGCCAACATTGGGATGATAACTTCGGAAGTGGTCGCGCAGTATCAAGGGGTAGCCAACTTTAGGGCTACACGATGCAACATGTGGATACAAGCGCGTAGGGATCCATAGAAGGAATGGATTCAATTTTTCTTCTGCATTAATTCTAAGGAAGTTGAAATGGCAATGAGAGACTGACAGGATGAATGGAAAATTCCAGTCATTACCAAGAAAATTCCAAAGGGAAAAGAGGTAGAATCAGGGTCGTCCAAGACATCTGCAGGGGGTAGCACAATAGCTAAGAAACCAATAGAACAGGGGAAGCCCGGTCAAAATACAACGACGTAAAAGAAGGGAAACACTCAAAATAAGGATGTACAGATAGGGAATAAAAACAATGCCCCAACGTAGGAAGAACAAGGAAGGGGGGATAAAATGACACAAGAAACCCCTTCAGTATCTAATCCACAAGAAATGAGGCCACTCAAACGACCAATCGTACACACAGGTGGGCTGCGCAAGAAGGCCAATGACCACAAACAAATCTTGGAATACATAATCACCAAGGATGATGTTTACCTCATTGCATAAAGGGTATAGGACTGCGTAACAGAGGAGTTTGAAGAGGCCGAGAACCAAAGAGGAAGGATACATAATGAGTTGGTTGATATCAAGCACATCCTAAAGAAGATACAAGCAACATAGAGGAAAGAAAGGGTAACATATCCGACCCCCCAAGAAACAAAAGATGAGGACATGAGTGCATATAATGAAGAAGATATCATCAAGACCATAGCACAAGTAAGTCCAAGTTTCCAAATAAAAACAGATATGCTGCAGGTTGACGATACCATAGCTCATACGCCACCCAAATAATTGGTGTAGGTATAGTTGGTATTATCTCAAATACCAACAAAGGAATTGTACAGACTACAAGTCAGTGTCGTGCAGGAAGTGCAATCACGAGCTAGAATATACACGACGGAATTACAAACAACCAGAAATGACAATGAGGCACTATAAATGGTGGTCGAGCAGAAACATCACGCAAACAAATTAGAGTAGAAGTTGAAGGAAGTCTTAACAAGAATTCCAGACAACGTGCAGGTAGCCGTGAGCAATGCGGAAGAACATATCCAAATCATTGCGGACATGCTCGAGGACTACAAGAAGGAGATTGAGGAACTTAAATAAAAATTAACCCCGACTACTCCTTCTAAAGTTATGGCTAAAAGGGAACAACATGCAGCCCTGTAAGTGGAGATGATGGAGAAAGAAGCTGAAAAGTGATGCAGTGCCCCCACCTCAGCGGGGTCTGCTGACCTCTCGGTCTAGGATCGTTCCAATTCTCTGAGCTGAAGCTTCTCTTTGGGTCCCTGTTGGAACCTCCATGAAACGAAACCATAGGTCCTTGCACAAAATTTCACCCACGCGAACTACAAATGGGCATAAGTTTCCTCAACGTGACCACTGGCTCTGACCACGCACCTAACTAAAAGGCACTTCGCAACTCGCAACCTCGGGTATCCTGTTGTGATTCACCCAAATATTTCTACTTCCAACTTCTGAACTCCCAAGTTCCGAACTCGCAGACTCCAAATTAGGAATCTAGCGAGTGCTATCTCCTTCCCCTATTTTCCACCAATGTGACCTCCAACTATAACCTAGGGTCCAACTTCCGAGCGCTATGCGACTTAGCGCTTCGCGTTGTCGGAATATTTCTCATCTCCCTTCTTATGAAACCTGAACTTGTGCTCATGTCATATCAATGACCCATGAATCTTTGTGATCCAATGGTCCAGATCTCCTCTTCTTGATTGGGACTTCGCGTTTCAGGACTTTGGAAATCAACTCATCCCTTTCTTCCAAAACTCGAACCCTGACTCTGCGCTTTCCAGATCAACAGTTCAGATATCTCCTTCTAGCCAACGACTGAGATCAAATCATGAACTCGGACTTCATGAGTTCTCGCTTCTCCTATCTCCGACTCCCCTATTTGCGAATTAGTGAAATGTTGATCTCTCGCCACGTGTCCTCTCAATGGATGACCAGGATTGCTCGGCTCCTGACTCTTCGGGTATTCTCCTCTTGGATTTTCTTCGAAAGGTTCTTCCTTCAAAGTTTGTGGATCTCTACCATGTACCCTTCCTAGAACCAATGGCTAGGATTAACCTTGCGACTTTAGACTTCGCGATTTCTCACTCTTCTCCTTTCAAATATTTCGAGGTTCGAGTCCTCGAACTTTCAGATATTCTTCCACCTGTCCCCCTTGACGATGGACGGTCTCCCTACCTATGGGACTTTGGGACTTCAAAGAGTCTGCTCTCCTGTGCACTTAGAAGGGTTTAAGGCTTGTGCACTTACCTCTGGATCCAACAGATGTTGGTCCAGGTGCTCAGATCTAATGCCTGAGATCT
This sequence comes from Picea glauca, assembly GCA_000966675.3. NCBI lineage: Eukaryota > Viridiplantae > Streptophyta > Pinopsida > Pinales > Pinaceae > Picea > Picea glauca. The sequence continues at coordinate 129,799 of JZKD02S1622117.1, read as the reverse complement.
GTTCTCCTCCTTCACACTCGTTCCTCCTCTCTGGACTCTGATCCAAAGGTACAGATTCTTCACAGTGCTCGAATCCAACGACCACTATCGCTCCTTTGCCAAAGATTTTTCTTTCTTTCGAAATGGAAAAAAAAATTCTAATTGTTAAAGGCCTCGACCTTTGATCCTTTTGCGAACCCAATGCCTTTGGGTCTCGTTTGAATTTATGAAAACACTATCTCTCATGAGATTTAGCAATGGAATTTAACCTCGTCCCTGACGCACACTTGCACTTTGTGTGCGAGCTTGAACTCATCCTCCCGAGATTTCAACTTGCTCAGTCTCTAAGGGACTCGACCCTTCTGCATCTTCCAAAAGACTTTTGGTGCCCACCTAGCATGTTCTACGCTCAACCTCCTGAGCTTACGAACTTGAAAAAAAGTTCTCTCCGCGCACACTCCTTGCACTTTGACTAGTTTTCAGATGGTTTTCTTTCAACACTTCGTCCGAGTGTTGGCCTGGTGCACTCCTTGCACAGGTATTCCTCCAGATTTTTCATCAACTCTGTATCAACCTTGAGATTCAATTGCTCGAACCTCAAAGGTCTCTATCCCTTCCGCTCCTTGAAGGGATATCTGTACCCTCTCGGCAACCTTCTTCTCAAGCACTCCTTGTTGAGCTTACAAAGTGTTCAGTAACTCTGTAAATGTATTCTCCTTGACACTTCTCTTCTCTCTGAACTCGAAACAAAGTTCACCTTTGTGCACTCCTTGCAGTCACGCGATGCCCTCCTGGTAGAGCTCTACAAAACCTTTATCAGTTCTATTCTCTCTGTGCTTCCTCTGTACAATCTTTCCTCCAGAGTGTTCACTAACTCTAAGGCTCCTCCTTGAGTCTGTAAACCCTTCTGGTGTGCCCTCTTGGCACATTCTTCCCTGAACTATATTCGAGATTCAGATGCACACTCCTTGCGTAGTCTCTAGAACTCCCAACGTTATGTTGTGCACTCCTTGCACAACCTAAAGAACCCAGAAATAATTCCATAAAATCATAGATAGATAATTCTATCTATCCCTGCAGATGAAATCTAACATGCATCTGCAACATTTACTCATAAAATAAACACACACAGTTGGCATTCATAAATCATATGTAATACACAGAATCATAGGCAAGAAAAACTGCTTATGTATTAATCTCAGAATGTCTATATAGATGTTTACAAAGACTGGACTGCAACAGAGTCTCAGTCCTCTAAAAAAAAACTATTTTACCTCTTATTCAACGACAATACTCCTTTAGCCACCTCATTTGGGCATGCCATGAATCTACCTATACATGAAGGTTCCGAGGGTTTTCTCCGACTACCTCTCCTACCGAAGTAACAACTAACAACTACTCAAGATCCGTTACATTCAAGACTAAGAGTGAAACTCCTATACCTCTCGTGATCCTTCAGTTTCCGAGTGTTTCACTCTTCAATCATCCATTCAAAATGGATCTACAGGAAAACGCCAACTTTTAGATTCCAAATAATTAAAAAGGCGCGCTATGGCATTGAGTCGTCCCTCCACATGGGCTCGCTGATGATGCTCCTACATCAAAAATCTCACACAACTTTTTCATAGGACCGTGCAACTATGGATGACGTTGGAGGAAGATGATAGAGTCCAACAACTAGACCAACAATATGAGGAAATCAACACTCCAATCTAGGAGCTGAAGCAATGACAAAAGTCCATGAGAATTACAAAGTGAGTGAATGGCGTGTAGGAGATGAAGACCTTGCAGACATAATTAAAGACTGCGCAGAATAACAAGCATGCAAAGCAGGCCCAGTTAGAACCTCTCTAAGAGAAAGAAACACAAATAATTGTGAAACTGGAGAAGGAAAAGAAAATAATGGCTCATGATCATGTTCAGAGTGCAGAGTCTCTCAATGAACATATTACAATGCATAACATAGAAGAGCTCATCGAGAAAGTTGCGCAAGCTAGACAAAAAGGGGAAGAATTAGAAGGAAAATTTCACAGCTTGGTAGAGGTTGTGCAGGGAGCGCGCACCACCTGAGTGTTTCTCAATGAGCCACATATTAGTGTTGTGGCCTGTTGGGCGTAGGTCTATTTTGAGAAGAAAGGCTATTTTGGGCACAAGCCTATTTTTGGAGAAGAACATGTGGCAGGAAAGAAACATGTTGAAAAAATAGGAAAACCAACATGCAAGAGGAAGAACAACATGCAAGAAGAGAAGAAACGTGGCGAGAAGGAATACACACCTAACCATGATAGGTTTAGGGTTTTTGATAAATATTGTAATAGATATAAGCCTATAAAATAGTATAAATAAGAACCTAGGAGGTCTAGGTTAGCGGTTCAGTTGAGTCTGATTATCATTGATGAGTTGATGATGATTATTATGATAGTAATAAGCCCGTAGAAGAGTCAAGTAAGCCATATTTTGAGGGTTAGGTCACAGGATGAGGGTCCTAGTGTGATCTATTCCACCTCATAGAGGTTCCTTAACCTCATCATGATTGTATGATTGAATATGTAATGCATGCAGCGCCAGATTTTGCAGTAGACTAAATAGAAGAGTAGAGAAGCAAAATATTTGTGGATGTAGCCCAGGAGGGGGTGAACCATGGTAAAATTTGTGTTCTGTGTGATGTTTCTTGAATTCTTTACTTTCTGTTAATAACTAGATTATGAATGAATGATTAACTATATGTATTATCATGCATGCATGAGGCTAAAAGATGAATGAATGAATCCTAGAAATACTTTACTCAAGAACAAGTTTAAGGCATAAAGAAGGATAAAATACCCTCCTATATCCCCACTCATTCCTAGACTTCAATCACTTGAGCATTGCAGTCACCCATCGAGCTATCTCAAGTGAGACTGCACTGTGAACTCTATGCATAGTGTTTCCTTATGGTTTACCAGGAGGGACGATAGTTTTAGAGGGTTTTATTGGAAACCTGTTGAGATCTAAACCTGGGTCAACCCAAGAATTAGTGAAAGAGAGATCCAACTGACAAGCACCAAATTCCTTTGTCCTCTATCTGCAACTGGAAGGAGGCTCCAACCCCCTATATTTTTATGCTACAACCCGAGGGAAGCTCCAACTCCCCAATTATCTGGCTACAACCAGAAGGAGGCTACAACCCCCTATGTTCTCTGACTACAACCAGAAGGTTTCTACAAACATCTATCCTTGCCCCATCCTACCACCCTGAAATATAAGTGTGAAATGATGAAACCATTGCCACACTGTCATTGTGAGATGTACCACTGTAAACCTATACCAACCTGTACCAACAACCTGTAACCAACATGTGCCACTGACATGTAACCAAAATGTACCTATACTCAACCTGCACCAATAAAACCCAACAGGTACACAACTTGTATATGTTGCAGCTTGTGTATGTACGTGCTTTGTCTATATTGCAGCTTGCGTATGTACGCGATCTGTCTATACTGTATTCTACGTACACCTTCAGTAAGCTAGGGTTTTCACCTTTTCTGAAACTTCAACCACTTTGTTTCCTCTGTCACATCAACGTACAACCTCTCATTGTTTCTTATATGTAGTTGTGCCCTATGCATACATCATCTTATACATACCTTAACCAAGTGCATCTATGTGTCTCTATTCATGTGCCATACATGTGTGTACAATTGCAAACAAGTGTAATAATCCTCACATGGACTAGACATCAAACCCTTAGTGATATGCAACCTCACACCATACAAACACATTTAGGACCACTTCACAACCAAAACCCTCAACCATGTACCAAGAAATACAAACTAGGTCTCAACACTTGAACCAACAAGATGAACCAATGAATAATACCAACATACTAGTGTTTTATTTCTGTAGATCTAGATCATACTATAAGTGCCATATAACCAACACCCTATATAGGGAAAAAATCCAAACTCCCATAACCATATCTCATGAATAAAACAATATCCAACTACACATAAGAATATGACTTATCTTTTGAATCTATAGATAGATTTGTTGTACCTGATCACTGTAGAGATTCTTGGGATCTTGCTTTCATAATCCAAGAATCTGGCACCCTCAACAACTCAAGATTTCATGTCTTTTCCCACATGTACACAACCTGTTATACTACTAGCCCACATACGTACGTGCCATTCTCCACTATAGCCTGCGTACACCTAAAAAACTAGGGTTTTTTAAGTATTTCTACAATTCTGAAACTTTCATCGTCAACCCTTCATGCTACCTCAGACTTATGTAACTTCAGATGTATCAATGAGTAGCTACAATAAAAATTACACAATAATAAATATTCAATGTGCTCAATTAGTGCTAATAGGAGAGCCTTGCTCTCTTATTTATACTTCTATGTAGCTTCCTCAAGGAGTTACCTACTAACCAACTTTACCCAACTTCTTTCTTTTAGGGCTAACCCACTTCTAACCACTTGTCCACTTATAACCACTTTATCCATAAATAGTAAACTCTCCACTTTTAGTTGCAACTAATTTATTTTTAATTATTTTCTTATTGCAACAACTTAACCCATGATTAACTCCTAGTTTCACCCACTTGACTAGTCTACTTATTCTAGAAGCTTCTAGAATAATTTGACTTCTTTGGCCTTCTAGGGGCTTCTAGATAACTCAAGAGGGTTATCCAACTTCACAAGGCCATAAATATCTAACCTTGAGGAGTTATGTGACATTCTACATATCACCGGAAATGGCATGACATGTACTATCCATCTATAATAGTCTTACCTGAAAATATACTAATATTCATACATTTATACAACAAATAAGATTAATTCCCTTAAGGATATTGTTGGAACTACCAGAATTTTCTACTAGAATTTCTTCAAGGGTTGAAATCAATGACAACCAACCCAATTAATCAACATTTCCTTGGAAAAAAAAATGTTCTCCATTATTAGGATTTGTAGGAGCAACCCACCCTTGGGTGTGTAGGTACCTCCAATAGTTTTTATGTATTGGATATTTTTATGTCGTTCTTAATTTTTTTTTATCTTAGGTACATTTATTGTTCTAAAAGTAGTGCCATTTTGAACAATTTTTTTCTCTTATTGTGCAACTCAAGCCAAGGTTTCAGAAAACTTGTTAATGGACAAATCCCAATATATTACTAAGGCAACTTTAAATGAAAGCTTGTGAAGTTTGTAGAAAAAATGAGGCACCTATTGCAAATCCTAACCAAAGGGGCCATGGTCCTAGAGCCATATATCTGAATCCACAACCCCAAAATCTCTAAGGATGAATATGATGTAAACCCATGGGGAACAATAGGTAACAACTCTCCAAATTCATTGATACAAAACTCTCACATGCCCACTGTCATCCTTCATATGTAGATCACACAATATGATTTTGGAGGGGAAGTGGGAGTGCATGTATTTGAGCAAGATAATGTCGAAATTAAAGGTAAAATGTATTTAGAACCGATAATATAAGTTAAGTGTGGTCCTCCAACATTTGGGTGGGGTAACCCATACAAAAATCCATGGAGGGGACATTGGCGAGTTTTCAAATGTGATAAGTTATGGTACATATTATCACTAAGATGATCCCTATGATGCTCAACTCATGCACTTGTTCCAAAAAGTCATGATATTAAAAGAATGCATTAAGAAGTTCTAAGTTTTGGAGTCAAATTCCAAATTCTCTACAAGTTTGGTACAAAATATATACATCTAAAATATAAGGTCAAAAATCTATATTGAGGTAAGAATATCAACACCGTGTTCTCTATACAAAGCCACTAGTGTAGCTAGAAAAGAAAAGAGTCTTGTTAAGGCTATGAAGAGAAAGGTACTTGTCTCTAAGTAAACATAGTTATGCATATCATAAGAGGGCCATGGAAGAGGGAAATTTCGAAATATAATAACTCAAAAACCCTATCCATTAACTTGTCCAAAACCTATTCCCTCAATCTCAAACCTCTATCGTAAATTTTCTCAACCTCATACTAATGGAAATGTCTATAACCCCAAGATTTTTATGGTTGAATATTTGCGTAGCTCAAACTCTAGACCTAGAACTTGAGGAGGGTACTTCTCCTAAACAACCAAATAATGATCTTTGAGCTATGAGACCAATCACCTCCACCTTTAGAAATAGGAGAACCATTGGTATCCCTTACTATAATGATTGGGTTGGTAGTCTCTATTGTTCGAGTTTTATGCTTATGTTAAAAGTTAAAGTGTCATTATTCTAGTCACTACAAGGAGAACACATTCTACTGGAGGTTTTTGCAGAGGCTTTTGGTGTTACAAATTTTGATTTTTTTTTTTTAAAACCATCACTACAACCTCATATATTGATTGTGGAGGTTATAATAGATGTTCCATATAACTAAAAAATTTTGGGTAGGTGAAGGTTGTAGCGGAGGTTTTTTTTCCGATGTTGTTATTGTCAAAATGCACTGATGTAGTATTGACAAACTTGCATCGATGCGTTAATATAATATAATTCCATGGTGAATTAATATAATAAAAATGCCCTGATGCATTTATAACTATTGTGCACCAGTTCCACCTTTTTCATCGTATGCAAAGAAATGATGCTCGTGTCATTTCTACGCACTAGTTCTGCCTTGTTTGTGTATGAAGCACCAATGCATTTCAGGTTTTGTAAGCACCTGTACATTTTAGGTTTTGTATGCACTGGTGCATTTATGTTATAGTGAGCACCAGTGAGATCAAGCTATCATGAGACCTAGTGTGTTTAATATAGCATGTACCCCAGTGCTTGTATAATCAATACATACTGATATCTATTTTACCATGTGCACCGAAGGGTTGTGAAATTTTGAATATTCGAGGTGAGATGTCGGTGCCATTATTTTTAATGAGCATTGGTGCATATATTATAGTAAATGCACCAATGAGTATAATTAAAGTAACGTATTGGTGTGTAAATTATTTTTGGTGCCCCGATGTATATTTTAAACATGAGCATTGTACAATTTTGAAACGATAAATATTATTATATGTTATATCATTTACAGAACAATGTCTTTTATCAGTAGTTCGTACCAATGCATTATTATAATTAATGTTCAACAATGCATA
>JZKD02S1622117.1:81387-120861 GCA_000966675.3 Picea glauca | reverse complement strand
TCAAAATAAGATCCCAGGGCGTCAACCATATTTATACGCACTGGTGCATCAACTATATATATTCACATTGATATAGTATAACAATGTTGTTGTGAAATTGAAAATGTTTTACAAATTTTTGTATTCAATTGGTGCTTTATGAATTAAGAAAATAACGAATTCCTAAGTATTATTTATTACACGTCGTTGACCTGTGAAAAAAATTAAGACATGGCAATTTCCATATAAAAAACAACAATTTTTCCGTTTTAAACTCAACGGTGCACTTTGTAAAAAATGTGCCTCGATGCTTATCTAGTTAAAATGCACGTCCCCGACCGTAAAAATGATTTTTTAATATTATTTCTAATTTAAATTAAGCGGTGTTGTTGACATATAAATACGGATCGATGCTCTTACTATGTACAGAGTGTACTGGTAACTGTGAAGACATTTAAAAAAAAAAACGACAACGGCATGATGGCTTGGGATCTAATGCAATGAGTGGTTTCATTGCAACGGATAGGAAACACCCTTATATAAATAAACAAACCCTATAAGAAAATTTTGCTTAAAAAATCCTCGTGAAATATAAAAAGAGAGAGCAAAAAAACAGTGAGAAAATTAGGACTTCCAATATTGAAGGTAACTATGAAATATTTTTTTTGTTTTGTTTGGGAATGCACTAAAAATTGATTGAATAAAATAGGATAATGATTAATATGATTAATATAATGAAATCATATACATGAAATTTCTCCTCTTAGATTTCTATGTGATCTATAGTAATCCCCCTCAAATTTGGTTCTTAAAAAAAAAGCCACCCACTCCAAAGTCTTTGTTGATAAATATCTATTGCACAAATCTCCCTTCTAAATTTTGGAAAAGAAATAAAAGAATGAATAGGGTTTTCCTTTATAAACACAAAGGCTAAAATTCCTATTCATTTTTTCTTTGTATATTTTGGCGCATTGATGATAAATGCATGCACTATTTTTTTTCTTTCGAAAATTACATTTTTGGTGCGCTATACAGTGAGTAGCACATCGGTGCGGTGTGTATGTATAACACACATATTTATTTTCACAATCAATTTCATCGCATTGATAGAAGCACATATTATTTTTCTAACTTGATTCAATTGGTGTGCTATACAGTTAGAAATGCATCGACGCGATGTGTAAGTAATAATGCACCATAAGACAGTTTAATTTGAAAAATGAAAATGCAAACATATACATTTAAATTTTATGGAGGTTTTTCTTTGTGGAGGCAATAACAGAGGTCAGACTTCGATGCTTCTCTTAATTAAATTCACTAGCATGTTTGGTTTATCCATACGAACTAATATATCTTTATATGATGAAGCGCACCATCAAGTTATAAAAGTTACTCGAAATTATTTTTGAAGTTAGATTGTTCTATGCTTCCCAAGATGATGGTTTTGGCTCGAATGCAGGAAAAAAAGAATTATAAAATCAAATGGACAATTCTTCATATTCTAGCTCATTTTGTATCATTGGAAGTCCTTCAAGTTCTCTCACGCAAATTGCAGTAAATTTATATTCTATTGATAATTAATTTATCTCATTGAATTTATGTTATGTATGTAGGTGCAAAAGAATAATTGTTCATTTAATTTTGCATGATCAAGATTAAGGATCAAGTTTAGATGCTCAAGATATTCCCGTAGTCCCAAAATTTTGCAAGATATTATCATGAGAAAGATACCACAAGAATATGTTTGATGAAAATGGACAGTTGTTTTACCCTACCAATCCTAACATGACATATTCCAACAACCATCCCGGGTCAGCATTATTACACCGTGAATTGGATCTATTTTATGTAGACAATCCCATAGGACGTAAGAAAAAGATGATTGAGTAATTGTATTTTTGTATTTTCAGTGGAACTAATGTAAATGTATTTCTTAATTCAACATATGTTTTTATAAAGTGGTTTGTTTCATGTTTATTATTGGGAAAAAAAATCCATTCTTCCAATAAGTGTTTGGTATAATGTTTGAACATATTAAATGCATTGTATTACTAGTATTATCAATGTAATATTCAATATTTTTACAATTAGGATTCTGATGACGAGCGACTTGTCCACAATCTACTATTGCACTCCACTATGATGTCAAGTCGTGAGCTTGTTGCTAAACAAAAACAACTCGAAGAAAAAGCATAGCGATAATAGTTGAAACATCCATCTATTAAATTGCCACTATGTCCCGAATCACCAATTCAAAACCTCGACAGTAACACTAGTTCTTCACATGTTGGTGTAACATCTCCATTACCAAAATGCTTCTGATACCATACTGTAACATTACCCATATTACTACTGAGCAATGCTACTCCAAAATCCAGTGCACAGATTCTACTCTATAACATTAGTTTATGCAAAATTTCTTGAAGTAACGTGATCAACTCCAAGCTGAGTCATGCCACACAAATTTCCTCGTCTTACACAACTTATAACAATGGAAGTAACACAATCATACCGAGTACACAACACTAATGTGCGTGTAATCCATTCCGAACATGTGATCTCTTCTATGCGTGCAACCATTCTAGCGTCACATGCCAATTCTGTTTTCCTTATGCACGCAGACTGCTTCCATGTGCGCACAAGCAAATCCAACCTCCTATGCACACAGAGTATTTCCTTATGCGCACGACCATTTTAACATTCTCTCGGAGACTCATGACCATTATCACAAGGTTAACTTAACATGAAAACTAACGAAAACTATCATACTCATGCACGACTACAAATATTGACTATCAACACCACACTGACATGTGGAAGCAACATTATACAAAATACAACAAATACTTATATCCAACAACACACAAGAATTTTACCCATATTAAACATAGATAATTAAGCATACAATAATTGAGACAAGAACATAAAGACACTTATATTTTATGAAAAGTCACCAACTGCATGGAGAACTTAGATGTTCCTCCCAACCATAGACTCTATTGCTCATATACTTTCAACAACAGGTCACCCTCGAGCTAGGGCTTAAACCCACCAGGGAAAAAAAGTTCCTAACGCCAATAGAAGGTTTGATAATCAACCAACTTTCTTAGTCTAAGGTGCCAATTTTGCAACTAGCCTATAGTCTCTCATTCCCCATGTGCCTATTACACAAGGAAGTGCACCCCTTCTCTTCTCAACAATCCCTCAACTACCCACTTCCCTTCGAGGGTTTCAACAATAGGCTGGAAAATAATTCTCAGAGCCCTACAACTAATTCCCAACTCATCAGGAAAAAATTCCCAACAAGTCTCTCACCTGAAGAGAATGTTCATGGGATTAACAACCCGCCTCTTTGACAACAAATCTCTCACCTAGAGAGAATGTTCACAAGCTCGACAACCCGCCTCTTCAACAATAAATATATGGTTATAGTACAAAAAAAAATTTACAATATTTTATTTGCAGATAAGGTAATAATCATATATTTCAGATGGTATGACCCCTTATGCATGTGAGAAAATGAATGACTCTCCCCAAAAATAATGAGTTCCCCCTCCAAATTACACTAAGGGAAACAATATAAATTGCATGCCTCAAATTTGAAACTTGTCACCTTCAGAAGTAGATTAATCCACTTGGTGACTCGTTCCCATCCCTTGGGAACTTAGGATAAATTTATCCATAAATTACACTCGTAGGAAATATTAATAAAATATTCCCTAAGACTTAAGTCCCCCCGCTTTTCCCTTTTTCGATGGAGTTAGTCCCCCCTCTCTTTTTGTATGATCTGTCTGTGCGCAATGATGTGATAATATTAATGACTTGAGTATGATTACATTTTACAAGGATAGGCGCATTGACATATTTGCGTCTCGACTCACCAGCCTCATAATCACACAGGCTCTCTGGCCTCAAATACATATACATCCACACACACACACACACACACACACACACACACACACATAAGTCAGTTCGATGCACACTTCCAGGTAATTCCCACACACTTACTCAAGTGCATGCAATAATGTGAAATGTGCACACCCTTCCTTTTATGTGAAACCACACACACTTACCCAGGTGCACACATCACTATGAAATGTGCACACCCTTTATTTGATAACAATTCTCGTGCACTACTTAGGTGCATGCAAAACCAAAACTTGGTGCCAACAACTCACCAACCTATATGCACATTTACAAAGGGGTTCAGATTATGGACATTACATTCCCCTCCCCCTTATTTATGCATTGTCCTCAGTGCATTATATACACATGTACATACAAAATTTCAAAAATATTCAAAAATATGTAGATACTCTACCCGCATAGCATCCTCATGCTCCCAAGTTGCATCCTTAGGACCGTACCAGATCCATTGGAACTTTACTAGCTCCATGGATCAATTCCAGTGCTGTTTGATTTTCCAATCCAACATGAAAACCAATCACACTAGAAAATCACCTTCTAGCTCCACCTGAATCACATTTCAATCAATAATATGATTAACATCAGGTACGCACTTTTGAAGAAATGATACATGGAAAACATTATGAATACACAAGGATGCAAACAATGCAAGCATATATGTGATAGGACCAATATTCTCTCGGATTTCAAATGGCCCACAATAGCGTACTTCCAACTTAGAACAACTTCTCAACTTCATGGAATTGCATCTGGCTTTTACTTTCAAGAACACATGGTCGCCCACTTTAAACTTTCTATGTGTTATGCCTTTATCTGTGCAACATTTCTTCTTATCTTGGGCAGCCTTTAAATTCCACCTTATCTTTACCATCTTCTCCTCCATTTCTCTGAGAAGATATGGCCCAACCACTGCACAATCTACTGGGTTGTCTCAAATCACTGGTGTGTTGCACTTTCTACCATAAAGTGCCTCAAATTGGCTCATTTTTAAAGATGCTTGATACCCATTGTTGTAAGCAAACTCTACCAAGTGAAGGTAGTCTTCCCATTTTGATGGTTTATCCATCACATACATCCTAAGCATATCTTCAACTACCCATTTTACCCTCTTTGTTTGTCCATCTATCTCGGGGTGATATGTTGTGCTAAAGTTTATATATGTCCCAAATCCTTTGGATATCCCTTTCCAAAAGTTCAAGGTGAACTTGGAATCTATGTCAGAAAAAATTGTCTTAGGTACACCATGCAGCTTAGAAATTTCTCGCATGTATATTTCCGCAATGTTGGTTGCCTTATGCGCTGACTTCACTAGAATAAAATGGGAAGCTTTAGTAAGCTTTTCCACCACTACCATAATAGAATCATGTTGCTTAGCAGTCCTAGGTAGATTAGTAATGAAATCCATGGTCACAACTTCCCACTTCCACTCAAGAATGGGCAAAGGATGTAGTAAACCAATTGGATGTTTGTTCTCAGCCTTGACCTTTTGACATTCAAGGCACCTAGCAATAAAATTAACAACTTCATTTTTCATGCCTGGCCAATATTATTGCTTTTTTACTGTGACAATTGGCTTCTGGTAGCCTGGGTGTCTAACATAAGGAATTTATGCATATCTGATAATAACAAATCTTTCAACTCCTGATCATTTCGCACATAGACTCTGCACCTATACATGAGGATTCCATCATCTTTTAGCTCATAACCTTCATTTTTTTGCTGCGACATACCTTGCTGTAAATTCGCCTTTACATAACCATGATCTAATTTGGAAATTTCTAAAATTTTGTCACACAAATCTGATTCGTACATGCTAATGGTTGTAGCATGCATCTCATGCACCATCATGCTGAGTGCATCAACCACCTTGTTCTCTTTTCCTATGATATGATTTATGTCAAATTCATACTCATGAGGAATTATAGACCCCTGCTTTTTCTGGCATTTAAACTTGGTTTTCCAAACATATACTTTGGACCACTATGGTCTGTTCTTAGATCAAATATTTTACCCATGAGATAGTGTCGCCACATATTCAAGGCATGCACTATGGATGCCAATTCTAAGTCATGGCTAGCATAGAGCCTTTCATGATCTTTTAACTTTATCGATTCATATCACACCACATGTCAATTCTAACTAAGGACTCCACCAAGTCATTCCTTGCATGCATTTGTGCACACAATGAAGTCTTCATATGAATCAACAATTCTTAAAATTGGCGCATGTTGGCACAGGGGCAGACCCAGGGTTCATATCCAAGAACACACCAACAAACCCTAACTACTAGCCCTTTTGGCTACACCTGCGAAGCAAATTTAGTCTCACCCGAAGCAGCTATGGGGGGGTTGCAGGACAGAGATGTCTACAACCAAGGGGGAATATCAAGTGGATATAGCCCTAGAACAATATAGCATGCATATATTACTTATAAACTTCCATCTACTCTGCAAAACTATAGATATGATCCAACACAACAATGCATCAATAGTATATCAATAATAAAGAACAGAGCATCAATCACACACATGACACAAGATATACGTGGTTCACCCTCTCTATAGGGCTACGTCCATAAAATTGTGATTTATAATATATTAAGATGAAAGCATATAGTTTGATCTGCGCTCTTAGCTAGCAGATCCTCTCTCTTCTTCTCTTGATCTCTCCCCTTCCTACACACCCAACTATAGGATCGGATCTTCAAACCCAGCTGAAGATCTTACAATACCAGAAGGCTCTCACTCTTAGCACTTTCCTCTCTCACAATAATTCTCACTCAATAACAATAAAAATCACAATACCAACAACCATCTTACCAACCCAACCCAGGTCCTCTTTACCTTTATTTATACATTACAATAGCTCATCGACATCCTTAGGCTGAAACCTAAGTGTCAAAATCCTAGATACCAAAACCCTAGGTGTCTAAAACCCTAGGTCAACTTGACTCGCATTTTCAAGGCTTTGCCAGCCTATCTTTCCTTCCTTCTCGCATGGTGCTCCAAAGGATTTTTCCACTTGCTGAGTTGTCCATGATCCTTCTTCCTTACTGATCTGTCATCCTCGATCTCCTCATCCAATGACTCACTTCCTTTTACTTCGCACCGTCTTTTCTGTTCTTTTGCTCATTTCGACCCAGTAACAGTCACCGTGTCTTCCACGAAGTTCACATTTTGCCTTTTCTTCCTTGATCTTCACTTGCTTCCATAACCAAGCGCCAACAGACCCCCAACACTCACCTGTGACTCATCCTGAGGCACTTTAGATCTGATCCTTCTATTTTTCTTCAACTTTAGACTGCGTAGTGTAGCCTTTGCTTTCTACTCTATGCCTCCTCATCTTCCCCGTCCAGACTATCTTTTCTGTGTCTGGTACCCAATTTCGATTGCACCTGGTACCTAGACCCTTTTATTCATGCTTTTATTTAGAGCTGTGAGGCAGCTGGTTGTCATAGTACAACTTCATCCGACTCCCGTTTACCAAGCCTTCATTCCATTATCCATTCAAAATCTTTAACTGTGCAGCTCCTCCTTCTGTTACATATACAATCTCATATGGCCCAAGCCAATGCGTTTTGAACTTTCCAGGATGATTGATGTACTTACTATCATATACTAGTACTAGATCACCTTGCTTGAATGGATTTTTCTTGATGTGCCTGTCATGATAGGCCTTCTCTCTTTCCTTCTGTACCTATTGGTGGAATCCTGTAATAAATCTGTCTTCTTTGAGTTCGACGAACTGCGCAAGCCTCTCTTGAACAACGATAGTGTCATCCATATTTGTAAAGGCAACAACTCTTACGCTTGGTACCAGGTATTCCATTGGGATAATGACTTCGAGACCATACACCAACTTGAAGGGGGTTTTCATTGTTAATTTCTTGCAAGTGGTTCTATAGGCCCAAAGTACTGTTGGTACTCTTAAATCCCAGTCATCCCTATTCACACTGTAAATTTTTGTTAGCGTTGTCTCCAAGATCTTGTTGAATTCTTCAACCATCCCATTTTCATGTGGATGATAAGGTGTTCTCTTCTGATGGTGGATTGCAAATTCCTCGGTCAGGGATTCATTAGTCTTATTGATGAAATGATTTCCTTGATCACTCATAAGGATCTTTGGGAATCCAAACCTCGTTATGATGTCATCAAATATGAAGCACGTAATTGTAGTTTCACTACAATCCTTAACTACTCTTGCTTCAGACCATCTTGTCAAGTATTATGTTGTTGTAATTATGTACCTTGCTCTTGTACGCTTTCCTGGTGGGTTTATAGATCCCACGAAGTCAATGGCCCATTTCTCAAATGCTTGTAGGGTCAGTTGTGGTGCTAATGGCATTTCATCTCTTTTGGATGGTTTTCCAACTCTTTGGCATACATCACAAGCCTTGTAATAGTCTTTAGCATCTATGTGTAAGGTAGGCCACCAAAGTTCAGCGCTAAGAACCTTCTGTGCAGTTGCTTTCCCTGCGTAATTTCCTCCTGCGATGCCCTCATGAGATTTTGTAAGGATCAATGGTCGTTCTGCCTCCATAACACACCTTCTCAGTATCTCATCAGGTCCCATTTTATATAGTTGTCCAACTATAAGTGAAAAATCGACAACGCGCACTAATAGTTATTTCTTCTAGGGAATTGTATATTCACTAGGTGCCATTCCCGTTGACAGGAACTGCACTATATCTGTGAAGTGGTCATCAATATTTCTAATTGCTATCAGATGTGCATCTGACAGTGTATCCTCCAAACTGGTCATCTCTTCACCATGTTCCAACCTCGACAAGTGGTCAGGACCTTTGTTCATTCTTCCTGGCTTTACTATGATTTCAAAGTCATATTCCTGAAATAGAAGAATCCATATGCATATTCTCCCCCCCAACACTTGCTTGTTGAATAGGTGTTTCAACGCGGAGTGATCAGTAAACATTTTAAAGTGCCCTCCCAACAAGTAGTGGTGAAATTTCTACAGCGCATACACCATGGCTAACCCTTCTCGCTCAGTAGTGGTGTAGTTGACCTCTGTTGTTGATAGCTTTCTGCTAGAAAAATCTAACAGGTGGTCAATGTCTCCGGTTCCTAGTTGTGCTAACACATCTCCCAATGTAATAGAAGACGCATTGACATGCACATGAAACTCCTTGGTCAAATCTGGGAAAATCAGAATAGGCACAGTAACCATCTTTTGTTTGAGTGTGTCGAAACTCTACTGACATTCTTCTATCCAGCTAAACTGACAGTCTTTCTTTAGAAGCTTATCCATGGGTGTTGTAATCCAGGCATATCCTTTTATGAAGTTCCTATAATACCCAGTATGTCCCAGCGCAATGTGCAACTTTTTGACTGAAGTAGGAGGTGGTAGATCAACAATAATGGCAATTTTAGATGGATCTACTAGCAATCCCTGCTTGCATACAATATGACCTAACAACACTTCGAATGGTGAGAAGAATATGCACTTATTTAGATTCAATGAAATTCGACACTGCCTGCATTTATCCAACATTAGCCTTAGACATTCAATATGATTTTTCAATCAACTAAAAACAGTCCAATCATTGAAATACACTTCTAGAAATTTATGCAAAAACTCCTTGAATGCTTCGACCACCACCCTGGAAAAGATGGATGGGGCATTCTTCAATCCAAATAGAATCATTGTATATTGGTAGGACCCCCATTATTTTGCAAACGTGGTCTTGTGGAGATCTTCCTTGACACTCCAGATCTGATGGTATCCTGAAAATCCATCTGTAAAAGAATATACTTCCTGGCCTCCCACATTATCTAACAATTCGCCAGTGAATGGCGTAGGGAAGGGGTCATGCAAACATGCATCATTCAACTTCCTAAGATCTACGCAGATCCTGATCTCTCCTATCTTTTTATCCTGTACCACCATAGGGATAATCCATTCAGACTCTTCCACAGGTTCTATAATCCCTGCTTCCAACATTTTGTCGAGCTCAATCTTCACTTTCTCCTTATATTTAGGGTTCAACCTGTAGGGCCTCTGTTTGAATGGTATTGCATATGGTTTCAAAAGGATCCTCATCTCTCCCATAGGCCCTTTGATGCCCTTCATATCAGTGAACTTGGTCAGAAACAAGTCTTGATACTCGTGCAATAACTCTGTGATCTTGTCAATGGTGGTAGCATCCCAATAATCTCCGACATTTGCAAGATTCAGTGTCTCCTTTGTTCCAATATTGAATTTTTTAATCTTGATGGGATGTCCAATGAATGGTAGCTCAACTCTAGGTCCTTCCACATCTCTCTAGCCTTCTGTTTCTGCGATGTTCACCTTCCTTGGATCATCGTCTTCATCAACATTGATGTTGTAACAACCTTGCAGTTTCTGGAGAGGCGCAGTCCATTCATCCTCTTCTTTTTCCAAAGGGAGGCTAGATGCCTCCTCAAATATTTTCTGTCTCACAATCTGTAATGCTTGATCTACTGAAGGAAATTGGCTTTCAAATAAGAATGTAGTTACAAAATTCCGAGTCATACCTTCCTAATTTGTAGTGGTGAGGCGCAACTCTGCCTTGAGGTACCAGTTGATAGGTGTCGTTTCTAGTGTGTTAATGAATTTGTGCACCCACTGATCTTGAATAATTTTTCTCCAAGCTTCGTCACAAATTCACACATGGTCCTTTGGGAAACTTTGACCTATGTACCGAACTTCACAGCCTTCTACTTGTGCTGAGAACCGTGCTGTCATCAAGGTACGACATTGTATCTAGTCTGTAATATTACTTTTGTGTGTCCCCCACCATCTTGATGGGGTTGCTTTCAGGGCCTCATCCATTGCCAACAATCTTTGTTGCATTGGTACACTTTCTTCAAAGTTCGACAAGAAGGTTTCTAAAGGATTCAGACCATCAAAGGTGGGTAAGTTACTTACTGTTGTGTCGATCCAGTGAAATTCTCTGGTTAATCTAGCACATATTCTTGTAGATACTTCATACATTTTATTCTGCCAGTTCTCCAGTGCTTCTTCTGAGTCTGATGAACATGCGCTATCACTCCGCCATCTTAGGTTTCCATCGGCTGTAGGATTAATGTAATCCTGTTGTCTGGCTATTAGTTTGTATATGTTTTCCAGTTCATATGCGTGGTCTTCCTCTTTGATGAGTTCTATGTATCACTAAACTTCATCTGGATCTAAAGGCGCAATGACCCTAAGGCCATGTCTTTCAAACGTCATATGTCTTTTCTTTAAATCAACCACAGTGGATTTATTGAAATCCCAATCAATTCCTAACAATGCAGGGTAAGGGCAGTTGTCATCAACTATCTCAATTACCTCAAAATATGCAAACGTTCTTACTCCGTCGATGTCCAAAGGGACATGTTCCAGTCTATAAAAGGGGCTTACATCTTGCTGATTATCCATCCTAATTATTATAGGGGAATAGATCAAATTAGGTTTTCCCATAAGTGCCCAGGTTTGCTTCATCATGACATTGACCTCCAACCCTAAGTCGAGGACCACATAGTCTATATCATATTCTCCTATTTGAGCATTCAAATGTAACTCCTTATTTTTCCTTCTCTTTTTAGTGATTTGGTGTACTGCCCTATTCTGTAAGGGGCCTGTCTTTCCTAGATCATATTGTCTGATTAAGTTTTGTAACTCTTGTACAACACTTTCATCCTGAATCAACTTAATGCAAGTATATAAAAATTCCATGAGCTTGCTTACCTCTTCTCCTTCTCTTGGCGAAGCAGAATGATCAAATGCCTGAGGCATTCCATATTCTCTTACTTCTGGTTGTGTCTTTGATGAAGAACCTTGATCTGCTTTGAACTCTTTTCTTTCCTCCTCAAATATTTGTCTTTCTTTCTTTGCATCAAAAGTTTCGGTCTTCTCTGTAGCTTTCCTGATTGCTAAGCCTTCTGCAGTCTTTCCTTGAGTCAGTCTATCTTCTCCTGTAGCAGCGCCTCCTCTAGTTATAACAATGACTCTAGGGTATTCTCCACGAGGTTTGTCATATATCAATTTCACTTGCCAGTTCTGCTGAGGTCCTCGTCTTTCCTGAAGCTTAGCCAACAACACAGGACAATCTTCTATAACATGTTCAAACGAGCTGCTGTAGCTGCAAGTAGTGCAAGGGTTCTGACAATCCCTTGCAAGGTGTCCTGGTTGTGCACAGTTGTAATATATTATCTATCCTCGGCCTCGACCCATACCTCCTCCTCATCCTCGTCCTCTGAATCCACCATGAGGGTTGAAGTTTCCTCTCCCAGGGGAGTTATACTGCGCAATGTTTCCTTCTTGTTGTACTTCACCTTGAATTTTGTATATGTCTCTTGACCTTTCATGCATGAGGTCATAATCCCTACAATCCCTATCATCGTGCCCCACAGACTTACAGAACGTGCAATACAAATTTGTGGGTGTTTGAACATATTTTTGCATGTAATAACACTCACCAAGGCGATGCCTATTTTGGCATACTTCGCACCAAGGTAAGGTGACTTGCTTCAAAGGGCTTGGATCTCCAGAGGCCAAGTATTCATGAAATAGGGGGAATTTATCCTTGTCATGGCCTTTTGATTTGCATATGACACACCATATGTCTTCTCTTTTATCTTTTCCCTTGTATTTCTTCATATCTTCGATCTGCAGAGACAAACTAGTTAACTGACTCAAGATCTGACTCATACTTGAGCTAGATTTTCCCATAGGGGCTGATTCTAACTTAATGGAGATATCCAACGCCTCAACCTGCAAAGCAATCTTTTGTTGCATCAGAGGAACTCTGATGCGTGGTAATAGGGAAACAATGAACCACTCTTTGTTCTGCTCATCTGGGATCTGAAAAGTCAATCGACCTGTTAAGGTCTTGAATCTCTGATCGAACTCCCAGACATGTTCGACTACCTTCTACTTGATCTCTTTCAGCTTTGTGATACATTAAGACTTCGATTTGGGTTTCTTGAACTCTGCAGTCAATGCATTCTTTATCTCATTCAATGGATTATGTTGTGAAAGTCCTTGGACAAGATTCATGTACCAACTCAGTGCACGATCTCGAAGGGTAGTACTAACCTAGTTTCTTTTAACAACTTCATTAGTGACATTCTTAATATTCCATACGGCTTCACACAGAAACTAGTGTTAATCAGGATCTTCAGATCCATCTCCCCTAAAGATAGGGAGCCTCATCTCATCTGCCATAGATCTTCCTAGGTTTCGTGTGTGAGTGGGTGGTATAATACTAGTGATAGTTCTCTGAGGACTCTAGTGACTCTGACTATTTTGATTGCTTAGTGCTACTGAAACAACATGAGGATTAATAATACTTAATTCAACATTCTGCGTAGTTCCTGAAGTTTCTGGCTCGACCTGGTGAGGTTCTTCATCTTTCCCTTCCTCCACCTTAGCGGGTTCTGGATGCTCTTCGTCTGTCATATCTGCCTCTTCTCCACTGTAGAAACCCTCATCTCCATAGTTCTATTTGAATAGGTTCGGAAGATGAACTTCTATGAACACTCTTCCATTGCACGTATGTCCAGCCTCTGTGTCACTATCGCTGCCCGAATTCCTGAACATTAGCCTTTTTAAGTCCGATCAATCTACTGTATCTTCAAGATGTTCTTCTCATGCAATAGCATCTTGATTATCAACTTCAGAAAATGTAAAATTTTTCCTCTGGGTTCCTTGAAGAAATATCTCTCAGCTTGGCTATATGACTCTACTCTGTCAACAACAAACTCAATAATGTACCCTCCAATGGTGCTATCAAACTAGTGATCTACTACTCTTGACATGGCGTTGTCAACTCTCTTGACCTTCTTGATCATCGCCGATGTCCAAACTATAGGAGGTCTAGATATAATCTCAAACTGGGTATCTGCTAACCTAGCTAACCATTCATATAGCTCCTGATGGATTCCTCCAAATAAAATCTCATGTACATCAATAAAGATATATCTTCCTAACCAATCCTCTGTACTAAGATTAGGGTTCTTGTTTTTGGCTTCAACGAAGTCCTTCTCTTGATCCTCTATCCACTTTTGAATCTTTGTCTTTGATGGAAACCACCTTGACATTCCCTCAACAAGATTCCTATCCAAACAATGGAACCATTTTTTGGCACAGGGGTAGACCCAGGGTTCATCTCCAAGAATGCACCAACAAGCCCTAACTACTGGCCCTTTCAGCTACACCTATGGAGCATATGCAGTCTCACCCGAAGCAGCTATGGGGGGGTTGGAGGAAAGAGATGTCTACAACCAAGGGGGAATATCAAGTGGATCTAGCCCTAGAACAATACAACATGCATATATTACTTATCAACTTCGATCTAGTTTGCACAACTATAGATCTAATCCAACACAACAATGCATCAACAATATATCAATGATAAAGAACAGAGCATCAATCACACACACGAAAAAATATATACATGGTTCACCCTCTCTCTAGGGCTACGTCCACAAAATTGTGCTTTATAATATATTAAGATGAAAGGATACAGTTTTGATCTGCTCTCTTAGCTAGCATGTCCTCTCTCTTCTTCTCTTGATCTCTCCCCTTCCTGCGCACCCAGCTACAGGATTGGATCTTCACACCCAGCTGAAGATGTTACAATACCAAAAGGCTCTCACTCTTAGCACTTCCCTCTCTCATAGTAATTCTCACTCAATAACAATAATAATCACAATACCAAAAACCATCTTACCAACCCAACCCAGGTCCTCTTTACTTTTATTTATACATTACAATATCTCACTGACATCCTTAGGCCGAAACCTAAGTGTCAAAACCCTAGATACTAAAACCCAAGGTGTCTAAAACCCTAGGTCAAGTTGACCCACATTTTCAGGGCTTTGCTGGCATGTCTTTCCTTCCTTCTCGCGTGGTGCTCCAAAGGATTTTTCCACTTGCTGAGTTGTCCACGATCCTTCTTCCTTGCTGATCTGTCATCCTCGATCTCCTCGTCCAATGACTCACTTCCTTTTACTTTGCTCCGTCTTTTCTGTTATTTTTCTCACTTCGACCCAGTAACAGTCACTGTGTCTTCCGTGAAGTTCACATTTTGCCTTTTCTTCCTTGATCTTCGCTTTCTTCCATAACCAAAGGCCAACAATGCACTTGTCAACAAACTATTCAAGTGATGAAAACTCCTTACACAGTTCAGATTCCATTCAAATCATGCACCTTTATTTTGTAAGGATGTAATTTGATGCATCATTTTTTAGAAGCCTTCAATAAACCTTGTTTAATAACCTGCAAATCCCATGAAATAATTCACCTCTGTGACATTTCTTGGTGTCGACCACTCCTCAATGGGTTTTATCTTTTCCGAATCCACAACTATTCCTTCCTTGGAAATGATATGACCCAAATAATGATTCCATCATTGGTAAAATGATCACTTGCTCAACTTTGCATACAACTAATGTTCTTTCAAAACTTTCAACACCATCCTCAAGTGCTGCTCGTTCTCTTTTTTAGACTTTGAGTAAATAACTATGTCATCCAAAAATACAATGAGAAACTTATCTAAGTAATTTCTGAAAACTCCATTCATCAAACACATGAAGACAACTGGTGCATTTGAAAACTCGAATGGAACCACTATGAAATCATAATGCTCATACCTCATTTTGAAGGCCATCTTGTTGATGTCTGTGTCCTTAATTATCACTTGGTGATATCCATATCTGAGATCAATCTTTGAAAATATTTGTACACCCCTTAGCTAATCAAAGAGGTCATTTATCCTTGGAAAATGATAATTTTTCTTTACTGTTACTTTGTTCAACTTCCTAAAGTCGATACAAAGTCTCAATGTACCATCCTTCTTCTTCATAAACAATACTGGTACACCCCAAGGTGACACACTTGGGTGTATATACCCCTTCTTTAGAAGCTCTTCAAGTTGCATCTGCAACTCCAATTCTGTTGTACTCATTCTATAAAGAGTCTTGGATACGGGAACTACTCTTGGTATCATGTTTATAGATAAATCAATATCTCATTTTTCTGGCAACCCTGGTATTGCTTTAAAGACATCCTCAAAATCTTTCAGTACTGCGCAATATTCAACATTTGGCACTTTATCCTTAGGTTCCTTCTCCATGTGCGTTGCAAATAATTGACATCCTTTCTTGTAGATTTTCTTCAATTGCAAGGCTAAAACTTCTTTGATAGTTACAACTCTTGGAATTCCTTGAACCATTCTTAAGTTCCCTTCCTCATCCAAGCAAGTAAATGCCTTATTGTAACAATCTAGAACGACATGATGTTGGTCCAACCAATCCATACCAATGAGGAAATCATACAAGCACAAAGTTATAATATTCAAATCATCTTTTGAGAATAGTCCATTCATTTCCATTGGACATGCGTTAACCATCTCATTAATTTTCATTTTTTCTCCTATATCTAACTGCACCAACCAAGGTTTTCCAGGCTTGCTTCTCGACAATTGGAATCTTTCCACCATCTTAGGATCTAAATAACTATGACTAGCTCTTGAATCAATTAAAATAACAATGGGTTGGTCATTAATCTTACCTTCCACTTCAATCATGTGCAACTGAAATTCAAATTTCTTGTTATCCAGGACTGCGTAAATCCTAGGTACATTTCTGCCCATGTCCTCAACTGTCGCAACTTGCTATACACGATGCACAATCCTTGTTTTTTCACCTCTTTAAGGGAAATCTCTGCACATATGATCTTTGCCACAACTCCAACATTGAATTAGTTGTTGCCATGGATTTTGCTCCACTATCTCCATCATTTTGTGCTCCTTGAGAGTTGGTTTTCCTTGCGTAGTATTTCTGAAAAATGGTGGCTTAGTCCCCTTCTTTCTCTAATCCACCTTTCTTTTTATCTTGTCTTCCCAAGCCTTTTGGAAATCCAGTCTTCCCCTTTGTTGATCATAAAGACACTTAGCGCACCTTATGGTTTCCTCCAATGACTTGGGGTCATCATATTGCATCTTGTCATTGATAAATGAGGGAAGGCCACTCATGTACCTCTGAATTTTAAGTTTCTCATCCTTGATGAATGCAACATATTTTAGTATCTCTAAGAATCTTCACTCATACTCATCTATTGTCATACTCCCAAGCTTGAGTTCAAAGAAATCCTTCATTTTCTTGTCATAGTATCACTTGGTTAAGTATTTATTTTGAAAATACCTCTTGAAATCCCTCCAAGTAACCTTCTTCTCATCAATGTGTTTCACTTGCACGAACTGATCCTAACACATTAATGCTTTTCCTTTTAACTGATAGATGGAAATTATCCCTTCTGTCTGTGCAGAATAATTATGCAGCTTGAAGTACTTCCTCATACATAATAATCATGTCTTCACATTTTCATCCTTATTGTGCTCACCATCAAAATTAGGAGGCTTGATCTTATTCATTTCTCCTTGTAGCTCGTCCACCCCAATCCTTCTCTTATGCTTTCTGTCAGGATACAGACTTGAGATACTTTGTGCTTTCCTAAATGATTGCTTTGGTGAGTGAGGTTGATTCCTATCAAAACTTCTTTCTTCTCTTCTTTTCTCATCATGAGACCCACAACTTCTTGACCTACTTGTCTCTATCTCCTTATCCATTTTATTTTCTATTCTATCCAAGGTTTGCATCAACTTGACATTGAAGTCATCTTGTTTCTCCTTGGATTTCATAAGCCTTTCATTATCAACTTTATAACTTTGGACATATTTTTGTAGTCCCTTTATGGTTTCTACCAAGTTAATGCACTCCTTGGATTCTATACCATCAACAACCAAACCGACATACAGATCCTCGAATTCATCATCATGGCTAAAATCTCTATGTGCATCTTCCATGATTTTTGAATTTCTGCGCTGATTATGTCTTGCTCTAATTGTTGATAATTTTTCAAAATATGTAGGCAATAATATTTGTTAGAAGAATTCATGAGAAAACTTCATGAAAATCTACGCCATTTTTTCATAATCCTTTCTTCTAAAGCCCATGCGTGAACTAGTATTCAACACATACCAATGCACGATGTCCATATTCAACATATACACCGCGTATCAGTATTGCACATGCACCACAAATTTTTGGTCCGCACAACTCCCAATTTTAGTACGCACTCTCATGCACCATGTTTTACTGTGCATTTCCAGTGCTTCACCTCGCAACATCCAAAGTTTAGTGTGCACAATTACACATTCTTATTTTAGGTGCACCATGGTTGCATTGTAATTCTGAATTTGGCCACTTACCAGTCTAAATGTTTTCTTAAGTAGAAACTCGTCCCATGCAGGATCAATGTTGAAACTGAATATATGATACCATAATGTAACATCCCCATTACCAAACTACTTCTGATACCATACAATAACATTACCCAAATTACTACTGAGTAATGATCCTCCAAAATCTAGTGTGTAGATTCTAATCTATAACATTAGTATGCGTATAATTACTTGAGGTAACACACTCAACCCCAAGTTGAGTTGCACCACACAAATTTCCTCATTTGACACAATTTATAACAATGGAAGTAACACAAAACAACTGCACACACAAGCATATTGAGAACACAACACTACTGTGCGTGTAATCCATTCTGAACATGTGATCTCTTCTATGTGCGTAACCATTTTGGCATCACATGTGAATTCTATTTTCCTTATGCACGTAGATTTCTTCCAAGTGCACAAAAGCAAATCCAACCTCCTATGCACACATAGTATTTCCTTGTGTGCAAGACCATTCTAACATTCCCTCAGAGACTCATGACTAGTATCATAAGGTTAAGTTAACATGAAAACTAACAACAACTGTCATACTCCTGCATGACTACAAATAATGACTATCAACACCACACTTACATGTGCAAGTAGCATTATACATAATACGACAAATACTTATATGCAACAACATACAATAATTTATCCCATATTAAACATAGATAATTAATCACACAACAATTGAGACAAGCACATAAAGACACTTATCTTTTATGAAAAGTCACCAATTGCATGCAGAACTTAGATGTTCCTCCCAACCATAGAATCTATTGCTTATATACTTTCAAAAATAGGTCACCCCCAAGCTAGGGATAAACTCCACCAGGGAAAAAAACAAGACTCTCACCTGGAGAGAATGATCACAGGTCTATCAACCCGCCTCTTCGACAATAAATATCTCACCTAGAGAGAATTCTCACGGGCTTGACAACCTGCCTCTTCAACAACAAATCTCTGGTTACAATACAAAAAAAGCCTTTACAAGATTTTCTCTGTAGATAAGGTAATAATTGTATATTTCATATGGTCTGACCCCTCCTGCATATGAGAAAATGAATGAATCTCCCCAACAAGAATGAGTTCCCCCTCCAAAATACACTAAGGCTAGCAATATAAATTGCATGCCTTAAACTTGACACTTATCACCTTCAGAAGTAGCTTAAGACACTTGGTGACTCGTTTCCATTCCTCGGGAACTTAGGACAAATAGTTTATCCATAAATTACTCTTTTCAAAAATATTAATAAAATATTCCCTAGGACTTAAGTCCCCCCCCCTTTTCCCTTTTTCGGTGGAGTTAGTCCCCCATCTATTTTCGTTTGATCTATCTACGCGCAACGATGTGATAATATTAATGACTTGAGTATGATTACATTTTACAAGGATAGGTGCATTGGCCTATTTGCGTCCCGATTCACCAGCCTCATAATCACACATGCTCTCCGACCTCTCTCTCTCTCTCTCTCTCACACACACACACACACATAACTCAGTTCGATGCGCACTTCCATGTAATCCCCATGCACTTACTCAAGTGCACACAACACTGTGAAATGGGAACACCCTTCCTTTGTTGTGAAACCACACACACTTACCCAGGTATGCACATCACTATAAGATGTGTGCACCCTTTCTTTGATAACAATTCTCGTGCACTATGCAAGTGTGCGCAAAAAAAAACGTGCCAACGACTCACCATACTATATGTACATTTACAAAGGGGTTAATATTAGGGAGATTATAGTTGGGGATGAAGGTAATTCTATAGAGGCTAGTATGGATGATTCCCACGAGACACCCAAGCCATGGAGTGAATGTTGTTAGATGCAATCCAACAAAATGAACTAGGAAATGACACTGATGTCATAGATACCTTCTTCGAAAGCCTAAAATTTGCTTCCACCACCCCTCTATTTGGTCGAGTATAGGGGTCTGCAAGGTCTACCCAACTAGACACATGTTTCTTGGCACTTTTTAGGTAACTGACCATTAAGCCCCCTAAATTTTTAAGGAATTTTTTCACACAATGAAGGGTGAAAAGGGTTGATTTTATTCATGCTTATTGACACTATACATTTCTATTTCCCACTAACTGCAGGTTACTCAGAGATAAGATACTTCGAGGCTATTCATCCTTGAAGACCACTCTTATAGAATATTTTCATCTTCTTTCAATGGTAAACCAGAGAGAACCCAAACACTTGAAATAATGACACCGACATATTGGATTAGGGAAAATTACACACAGAAGGAGAAGAAAATGGCATAATTGTTTGATTCAAATGGAGAACCTATGTTCAATGATTTTGAATTTTTTGACACCTATGTTGAGAAAATTCCCATTCGGATGAAAAGGAAATCTGTATTTTATGAGCTTTCATACTCGGAACATCTTAAGATTGGCCACTTACTATATCCCATGAATATATTAAAAAATGTTTCATCTTCTTTATGGAGCCACATATCATGGAATAAAAGCGACGCATTGGATATTAGGAGAAATCTTATTGATTCAAATAATAAAAGAGACATTGGCCAAGAAAAATAAACTAGAGGATAGGTTGGTCCCTCTTGGTATTTTAAAGAAGGTGATGTCCCATGGATTTTAAAGAAAGATGATCTCTCTATGGCGAAGGATATTATATTGGGTGTGAAGGCACCTTCTTTATATGGGTCAACTCTATGACATTGCTTCACTATAGAAGGGAATTTTCCTGGGTTGAAATCACATGAATATCTGAACCTTCTAAGGGTATGTATGTTGAATACACGATTCTTCTTATATGCCGACGTTGGTAAAAACATGTTATGCACTCACAATATTATGTAAATTAATGATTTGTGTGTCTATTTTGTTGTGTCATTATCTTTTGCTTGTGTGTTGTTTTGTGAACCATGACTTCCCCTAGGACCTACAGTGTGCCATATCAAAATTATCCTCATTTGTATGTTGGATCACATCAAGGGAGATTCATATGGCTATAATTCCACTGTGGCGATGAGAGATAGTGGACATTGTTTATATGTTTGAGAAGGAGATTCCCACGAGTTTTATGGACTTGCAAGTCCATCTTCTATTTCACCTACCCAATGAGGTTTAATTAGCTAGGGTTCTCTCATGTCGTTGGATGTTCTTCTTAGAGAGATAAATGAAAAAAATGAAGGGGTTTGTTTGACAAAAGGAAAAAATAGAGGGATTTATGGGAGAGGGGTGTCAATATATGAGTCGCTCTATTATGCCAGTGAGTAAATCAAGAAAATTGACAACATAGCAGGGACAATTGTTTGGGATGAACATCAAGATGAGGACAAAAGGGAAGAGGGGATACTTCAAATGAACATAAAAAGGCCCTTGATAAATGGTAAGTCAATTATATTTTGTCAATTTGGTGTAGAGAAATTGTTTAGATTGAATTTGATAATATATATTTCATTCTGTGCTATTTGTTTTGAATTTTTGTATACATTAGAAAAATTAGAAATTGATGCCATCTATAAATTCATTCTTTAAGTTGATAATATATATTTGATCTCATGCTATTCGTTTTGAATTTTTGTATACATTAGCAAACTTTGAAATTGATGCCATCAATAAATTTGTTTTTTACAATGCAGAGGCATGGTCACGTTGTATAAAGAGAAAAGAAGAAAATAGGATAGTGACAGGAAATCATTGAAATGGTTGAATGGTAGAAGTATGCATTATCCTGACCATTTAAAAGAAAATGTGCAAAAAATATGTCCCAACAGTTGGGTGGTTGACCAGATACAAGATAAATATGCGGTGTCCGGTAGTAACCCACATGGATAATATTTGGATGCACTAAACATAGGGATCAGGTGCAACAACTCTGTAATAACCTCTCTGAGTACCACATTCTATTTATAACATTCCACAATTGAATTGTAACACATATTATGTTTTTATTAATTCTTTAGTTATTAGACATATGCCATTGTCCTTTGTTCACATTTTTACAGGTGCATTTGTTCCCATATATGTGGGCATATGGAAATAATTTTCGCACTGAGTATACTGATGATGGATCACACAATATTGTGGAGTGGAGGTCAAGTTTTACCAATATAGTCCTCCTAGCCACCATAATCAAAACCTAATAGAGGGGGAGTTAGGTTACATTGGAAATATACAAGAGATCATGCAAATGGACTTCTCATCGTTTCAATGTGTTTTTTTCTTATTGCAAGTGGTGGGATACCTTCAACTGAAGAAATGTAAAGGAAGATTGTGATAGTGGGATAATATGTATTAACTCTAAAAAAATGCGGGTTGAAAGTAAGGAGGCTTATGTTTTCAAAAAACATTGCAACCAAGTGTTTTTTTACCTAGATGTGTTGGATGGGGATTGGTGGTTCGTATTGGGACATGATTCAATATCTAAACATATTTTTGAGAACAACAATGTTACAATTCCAAGTGAGGAAGATAATCAAGGTGATGGCAATGGATATTTATTTGTAAATGATTTGTTTGGACATTTATATTGTGGATGTGTCATTTTATTATGAGTATCTATAATGGTCAATTATGTTTTCTTCTTCTTCATTTTATAATTATGTTGGATATGAAAAGTTAACAACCATTTACAACCACCATATTGAAAACACATTAAATAGTACAATCATAAGATGTGGTTTTGATATATTTTTGCACTGAGAGTAGTGAGGTTCTCTACAACCCAGTATGGAGGAGATGTTATCACGTTAGTGGTATGTTATATTTTACATTAAACATTAAGAAAAATTAAATTTGGCTCAATTAAAAAAAGTATAACAATACTAAAAATTAGTTGGCTCAATTAAATGAAATGATAAAAAAAAAATTACACTTTAAGAAATTTGATCCCTATCGGTGCTTTATAGATCTGATTTAAGATGGATCTATGCTGGTTGTTGTCATATTTATTATTTATTATAATAAATTTATGTTGTATTGTATTAACATATGTTTATGTTAACCTTTGAATTACTAAGCATTAAATGAGATATCACAAAGTTGGTGACGTACAATAGTAAATATTTATTTTAAATTCTATTTTATTTAACAAAAAAAATGAAGATATTAAAAAATATTCAAACCTCAAAATTTTTATTGTTTAAAAAAAAATCAAAATTCAAATAAATATACACTTACTTTTATGGAACTTATGTTGATCTAAAATACTATTTTACAGTCTTAAGTTCAACCTCATGAGGATGAAATCCCCATGCGTTTTTTAAGAGGTGGTACTCCTATGTTTTAAAATTAAATACAAAAATATAAATAAAGCCTAAGAAGGACTAGGCTTATTCAAAATACATATTCACGTTCAATGAAATACCTGGGATATGGATCAAGTATCTTTTAATTGAGATTATATACCATATGTTATAGAGTTCATAAACCAAATGAATATGATAGTAAAAAGATTGACATTTCCATCACAACATTCATCAAGAGAGGGAACAATATCCACAGAAAGAAGACAAGAAAATATGGACCAAATATGGCAGAGAACTTTAAATGATTATTTCATTAAGCACCAAAATGATTATGATAGATACACATTTGAAATATCAATCTTAAATCAAAGTCTTTGAGATTGCAATAATGTGATATTCCAAAATAGTTCTCTGGGAACCTCAAAAAATAATATAAGTCTTTAAATACAAAGTGAATGTCTTTAAAGTAAAATTTTGTGTTTTCCTTTCAAAGAGGAATGGGACGGGGCTCTCACAGACCATGAAATGAAAATAGTTGGAAGACATAAAAAAAAAATCAAGGATCAACCCAGGTTTCACAGATTACTGAGAAATGGAAGGAAGTATGACAAATGATTGTATAAGAAATAGATTAAAGGGAGGAACAAAGTTTTTTCTTGACTCATTGTGATGGAAAGTTTCCTTAACCCTTCACTTCCTTGTAGGTGCCTCTTCTGTAGATGATTTTTGTGGCTGAGGTGGCATAATTGCTGCAACCATTTCTTTTTGTTCCGTCTTGTTGATTTTGATTAATGCTTTTCTTAACCATTCTTCAATATATTCCCTCAAGGAGGACATTGTGATCTCATGCCTCGTCTTAATCTCAAACAAATCATTCTCCAATTCTCTCAAGACCATGCTCGTTTGATGCAACATTTCATCCACTTCATCATTTCTATTAATATACCTAACTAGCCCTCTTTCAACTTCTTCTTCGAAGAACTCTATTGTTTCGGTAAACTCATTTGTCAAAGCTAATTTTAATGCATTAAGTTGATATATTAATATTTCTTTTGATAAGAGCATTGTATCCATTAATATATTAAGTCCATCAAGTTCTTTCATGAGATCAATGAGCTTAAATAATAAATCACCTCTTTTATTTTTTACGACATCTACTTCACTTATCATTTCTCTTAAAATTTTGATCCTCTTCAACCAACATGAATTGATCTGTTTCATTTGGGTACTTGAAGGAAGTTTCTGCTCTCTTTTATGGGCATCGCTTAATCTTGAAATTCTATCCGAGAATATACCCACACTGTCCTTGTAGAATCCTTCATCGTTCTCCAAATCTTTCTGTAGATATTCTTTAAAAATTGTAATTCTTGTTGAAATTTTGGTAGTACTTTGAGCAAGATCCCAAATTTCTTGAATCAAGTCTATCCTTTTCTGTATTTCATATTCAACATACTTTATTATTTCTTGTAGCAAGATTGATGAACCTTTACATTTACTATTGCTTTCTGGGATGTGTTCTAGAACAAGTGTTGGTTGAATTGTACTTAGGGGATCTGGAAATAAAGGTCCTGGCATTAAGGCTGCTTATTATTATTAATTTTTTTTTTTTCAATTATAAATTGTCTCTTTCCATAGTATCAACTGACTTCTTTAAGGATTCTTTGGTTATGCTGTGGAATTATGCTATTTTCGATGGTGCAATTCTATCAAAGTCAATTATTGATTTCCATTTTTTTGATGATTGTTTTTGTATTAACTTTTTCAAGTAAATGTTTTTTTGACACTTGATTGTAGGCCACATGGTGCAAAGTTATAGATTCTTCCTTGAAATTTTTTGGTTCTTTGGTGACTAGGGCTTCAACGATTTCCTTGGTTTCCGATAGTCTTTTCTCATACCAACTAGGTTCTTCAATAAGTTAATTGACATCCATGGCTCATGGTATTTGTTGGGTTTCAGGTATACTTAACCCCGTTGTATGTGCATTTCTTTTTCTCCTGGAAAAATTATACACGATATTGGATTTTTCAATATTTTTCCTAGGTGGGTCATTGTCCAAATATTCTATTGATGTTTTTATCATTTCAATACCACTGGTCCTATGTTTTGTTCTCGACAGAATACTCTTCTGGGAAAGAGTTGGTGAAATGACATTTTTGTCTGCTACTTCTCTGTCATGTTGTCCATAACCTTCATTGGTATTGATAAATTCTTCCATATCACTTAAATATTGGCCAGCCAAAATCTTAGGGAGATCGAAATTATCTTTTCCTCCTTATTTAAATTGCTCAATTTTGGTGAAATATGAAGAATAACCAATTGATGCCATATGTGCAGTGAACGTGTCATTTGGGTCAAAACCCTCAACAAGTTCGGATATTTTAAGCTGAGTTGGTCAAGATGGCCTGCAAGCTCATCAATATGGGTTATGTGCTTTACAATGAATTCTCCAATTTTCCAAGGTAGGGGTATGAACTACTTTTTTCTCTTCTCATTGAAGAAGTGGGCCTAGGTTTTATACTTCCTACACACTTCCTCAACAAAGAGATTTTCTGATACATAAAATGGGAAAAGGAAATATTTTTCTTTGCCCTCGAACAACTTGATAACACTAAAATCCTCAGAAGTCTCAAAAACGCATTTCCCCACGAGAAAGGTGGCAACTTCAAGAGATAATATTGGCGTACTAGGGAAAAAAACAAATTTTCGAACTCTGAAATGAAATTATTGTGAATCGGGTAAAAGTTATACTGATCTTTGTGTCTATACAAGGCCAAATACCACATGTAAACATATTTCATATTGAAATCAATGTTCATTTCCCTCGACAAGTCCTCAAATACATGACTGTAAGCAAAGGTGTCCTCAAATACACAAAAGTAAGAAAATGAGAAAATGAGGGTAAGAAGTCATATAGAATTTTTGAGTCTTTTTTAAATTACTTAGTTTAAAAGAAACTTCACTTGAAATAATGTGGCCCCATTCTATAATGGATTTCTCATGCAAAGAAAAATATAGGACATATATAATATTTCTTGGAATAAAAACAATAGATTCCAAATGAATAATAAGGGAAAATAACCTTGAAAATTCTTTGTATGGGTATTTTATTGAATTTACCTCAATCTTGGAAACACTAGGGTTACTGCTTGAGTTGACCTCTATGTTGTTTCAAAAATTCATTAGCCTCTTCCCCTTTAAACCGCATAGTGGATGTAGGAAGTTGTATCATTCTGGAAAATACTTAAGGATTAAAGAAATGGGTTGTTGTCCTTGAAGTTGAATTAATCTTTTTTCTGAGTTGAACTTATTTGCACATCATTGTACAAGCCATATGAAATATGTTACTTATGGAACACAACTAGCTAGTGCTATGCATGAAATCCAAATTAAGTTTGTCTTTTTCTCTGTCAAAGAAATATCCTTGTAATAGTTGTATTCCCTCGACCACCGAAACTCTTGATTCTCACGCCCACGTGTGTTTAGTGTATCCCCAGAATACAACTTCTTTTTCTTACTTGACATTATTTTCTCTATTTTTGGCTTTGGCAATAGGTGGCGCTACTATCAATAATTACAACTTGGCATATTAGATTTTATTTAATTTCACCACGTATTGTCGTGATGGTTTAATCAATATAAATATTTCTTTAAAGTTGTCGACCCGCATGATGAGATTTGAATTTATTGCAAGGTTTACGGGCCTTTCAAAAATTTAAAAATGGTATTATACTCACACAAGTGGAAACTGATGTGGAGAGGAAAATAAATGTGATGGGAAGTGGTGATATGATATTGTGGAAAATGAAAAGTGGTAAGTATGGAAGTTAAATATGAGGGTTGGAAAGTGCATTATGTAGTATGTGAGACTACAGACCTGCAATACTAAATACACGAAGAAAGGTAAGGACTCCCGCACTGAAATAAGAAATTCGACTAAGTATAGGAGATGGTCGTTTTACGGGTCACAAAGGTAGGAGGTGTATTTTGTAGAACACAAAAATGCGGGTTGATAGGTATGCAGACCTAGAGACTTGAGAAAAAGGTAAGTGGGATGGTTAGTCATCCCGCATTTGCAACTAAAGAAAAATGGTTAAGTATGGAAGGGTGAAAAGGTGAGGTTTGGGGAACGCGAAAGTAAGAGTTGAAAAATGTAGTCAGTGCAATTGCAGACCTACAGACCTGTGGGCATGCGATTTTGGGACTTGTTCTACTCCTACATAAATCAAATTTGAGTAAGTGTTGGAAAAATCGATAAAGGGTAAAAGAGACTAAGTAAAGAGATTGCAGAAGAAAAGAAAAACAAGGGAAGAATTTTACGAGTAGGTAAATGAAAGAAAACATTAATCATGAATGTGGATCAACATCTGGCTCCAACTGTGGGACATCAACCCCTTGTGGGTTTCTGAGAATCCAAAATCTTCTTCCAGTTGGAGAATGGAGTAAAAAAAGAAAAGAAACAGAGAAAAAGGGATAAAACCTAAAAGGATATATACAAAACAGTACCAAGAATGACTCTATACAATTTCTGACTAAGGGGTTTCAACAGAAAAAAAATGTTTTAGATGTTTCCCATTTACATGAAATGGTTGGATTATTCCCTTCATGTCCTTGAGTAAGTATGAATTATAACAAATTAGTTTTTCAATTTGATATGGACCGATCCAAAAAGCTTCAATTTTTCTGTGGAAGGATGGTTTTTCTTTTGCTTTATTCCACAACAAAACTAATTGATCCTTTTGAAAATCCTTTGAAGCAATACTCTTATCAAACTATTTCTTGACCGCCTATTGTCTCTTATTCATTTCCAGTATTGCTTGTTCCCTTTTTTCTTCTAATTGCAAGAGCCCATTATATCTTTTTTGCAATGGTGACTATTCTTCTTTTTCTTTGCCATCTGTGATAAGTGTAAGGGCATTCAACTCCAAATTCAAGGGTAATATTGCTTCTTTCCCATACATTAAAGTAAATGGTGAATGTCCAGTACTATATTTTGGAGTAATATGGCTTGCCTAGAGTGAATCTATCAACTTATTATGCCAATTCTTGTTTTTGTCTTCAACAATTTTCTTGATAATTTGAATCAACATTTTGTTTGTTGATTTTTCCAATCCATCTCTCTGAGGGTAATAATTGGATGACTGACCCATGATGATTCCATATTCTCTACAAAATTTTGTGAATTTTGATCCAATAAAAATTGAGCCATTGTCTGTTATAAATTTTTCTGGTACACCAAACCTTGACATAATATTCTCCTTTAAAAAATGAATTAACTGCTCTGAATCTGCATTTCTTAAAGCCACTACTTCTTGCCACTTTGTAAAGTAATTTGTTGTAGTAATGATATATGAGTGTTGTTTGCTAGATTTAGGGTTTATTGGACCAATTACATCTAAACCCCATTGAGAAAATGGTTGCTCCACCATTGCTGAATGTAATGTCATTGCAACTCTTTTCATTTTTCCTGAGAAATTTTGACATGGGATGCATATCCGAACAAATTCGTAAGAATATTTGAACATAGTTGGCCAATAATAACCATCTCAAATGGTTTTGTGGTCTGTCACAACTGGTGATAAATGTCCTCCACAAACACCATAGTGAAATTCTTGAAGCAACTCTCTGGATTTTGAATGATCTAAACATCTTAATAATACACCATCACAATTTYGTTTGAACAATACTCCAGATACTAAAACATAATGGTTCATTTTACTTTTCAAAGTGTTGGTTTCTTTAAATTCTTCTTGGGATGACCTAGGGTCTGATCTCAAACATGTTTCCAACAAAAACCTAAAAAACTATTGGCCCTCCTGGTAATCCATAAGGAAACACTGCGCACAGGGTGCACAATGTAGTCTCACTTGAGATAAATTTTATGCGGGACTGAAATACTCAGGTGTTTGTGGTCTAGGAATGAGTGAGAATTTGGATTGGGTTCTTTCTTCCTTATGCATTATCCTTGTTAATGATTCAATTACTTCTATGATTTATTTGTCTTTAAACCTATGCATGCATGCTGATAAAGCTACTTTAACCATTCATTCTTAAGCTAATGATCGACAGAAAATAAAGAATTCATTAAAAATCAAATGACACACGAGGTTTGTCATGGTTCACCCCCTCCTGGAGCTATGCCCACAAATATTTGGCTTCTCTACTCTTTTATTTCTTCTGCTGCAAAATCTTGCACTGTGCGCATTACATCTTCAGTAATACAATCAAGATTGAGGGTAAGAACCCTCTGTGAGGCTGACTAGATCACACTAGGCTCCTCAGACTATGACCTAACCCTCAAATACTACCTTATTCGACTCTTCTACAAGACTTATTACAATCATCAACAACCCACAAACTCATAATAATCAACTCTCTCTATCCTCAATTGACATGTCTCTTCCCCTAGACCTCCTAGGTCCTTATTTATACTACTTTATGGCTTATAGAAATTACAATCTTGTCAAAAAACCTAACCCTATCATGGTTAGGCTTGTATTTCCGTGTGCCACGTTTCTTTCCCTCTTGCTTGCTGCTTTTCCTTCTTTTTCTACATGTTTCTTTCTTGCCACCTGTTGCGCATGCTCCAAAATTAGGTCTTCG
Organism: Picea glauca; assembly: GCA_000966675.3. Classification (NCBI taxonomy): domain Eukaryota; kingdom Viridiplantae; phylum Streptophyta; class Pinopsida; order Pinales; family Pinaceae; genus Picea; species Picea glauca. The sequence goes on along the minus strand of JZKD02S1622117.1, from coordinate 90,865 downwards.
TTTCCAAAAACAGGTATTTCCCAAAACATATATTTCTCCAAAAATGGGCCTGCATCCAAAATAGACTTCCTTCTTAAAATAGGCATGCACCCAATAGGCCCCCAATACTGACATGTGGCTCATCGTGAGCCGTTCAAGTAGTGTGCACTCCCTATATAACCTTTTGCAAACTGTGGAACTTCTCTGCTAGTTCCTTTCCTTTTTCCCTCATATGTGCAGCTTTGTTTGTTATCTCCTCGACTATCTACACTGTTATCTCTTCCTATAGTAATGCTACACCCTCTGAATGTACCTATTCCATGCTCATATTCTCTTCCTCCAATTTCACAATCATTTGTGCTTCTTGTTCCCAGAGGGGTTCTCATTGGGATTGTCTTTCTTTCTTATTTCTCTACGATGTCTTTAACTCTTTCTGCAGAGTCTTCATTTCCTTGGTCCCCTTCAAATGCTCCCTAATACTCATTTTTTTCCACCGTTGCTTTAACTCCTTTATGGAAACGTTGATTTTCTCCTCTTGTTGGTCCAACAGTTGGACCTTTTCATCCTCTTCTAAAATGGTCCAAATCTATGCAGTTTTGTCGAACAACTCTACGACTTCCCTTGCTTATTTTGCCATATCCACTATCCGGAGTGTGGATTGTTGTTCTCTTTGTTCTCGAGATTTGGGAGGAGTCATAGGATTAATATTTTCTTTTATCTCCTCGATTTACTACCTATATCCCTCAATCGTCTGTGAAATAAATTTTATCTTTTCTTTTGCGCTCCTCTCTAGTGCCTGCACACTATCTGGGATGCGTTCGTATACTGTTTTTTATCCCATGCTCTAGATTATCATTGAATTATTTCTCCTCTTTCTTCGGGGTCAGTTAGTTGTAGGTGATTTGTAACATTTCAGTGACTCCCTTACCCAACTCCAAGTTAGTTGCATCCACGCAGGCTCTGGATTGTACTTCTTGCATTATACTGGCCTGGAGTCTGTATAATGCCTTGGTGGTATCATATCTTCTCTTTCATTACAATATCAAGGGTATGGCTCATCTAAGGATTCCTTCAATCTTCACCTTTATAATAGGGCATCATCAAAAACTTGAAAAGGAAAATGATTGAACTCATTCTCTTCTTCTTGTGTAGGAAGAATAGGATCTTGGATGGATTCATTAGAGGGAGGATCCTTCATCAACACTTCATCCTCATGATTGACATCTTCAAGATCTTTTATTGAACCATATCCTTGCCATCTTTGGTAGAATTAGGAGTAAATTATTTCTCTTCCTTATGGGATTGGTAACCTTCATAAAGTACCCTCTCTTCAAGATCTTGTTTGAATATTGTTTCCCACCTTTCATTAAATTATTTAATGAAGATGTTAATGGAAGCTACATTTTATTTGATAATAATATATGGGGTATCCTCAGGGTTATCAACATTGGCTTCTGGAGAGGAGAATTTTTCCTTCCTGATGGAGGAAATAATTACTTCGATTTTTGTAGCCATGTCATAGGATTCTTGAGCTGTCCTTGGGCCATTCTAATTGAGGAGGAATCCCAATTTCCCTGAGGATGCCCTGACATAGAGGAAGATAAGGTATTCCTTTCCTGGGTGAGAGCTTTCAGGGATTCATTGTAACAACCTCTCAAATCTAGTATGTAACTCCCCAATGGTTTTTCTCTTAGTAAATTTATGCCATTAATTTAATTTAACAATAAGTACATATGCTCTTTCACATTCCATCTGTTACAGAATACCTCTTCTAATTGATCTATGTATGGAATTTTGGCATAAGGGATACTATCATACCATCCTCTAGCATCATCATGAAGAGTGGCAGAGAAGGGTTTCATTGCTATTTCTTCATCATCATCACTGATAGGGTGGAGCTGAAAGAAATCCCAAAAATTAGTCATGTGTTCTTAGACACTATACATATCACTACCAACGAATTTCTAGATCCAATTTTCATATCTTGCAGGCATTCATCGGGGGTAACCTGGAATTTTACTCATATCGAAAGGTTTGAAATTACCCGAATCCCATTGAGAATACAGGGTTGACTTTGTCATTAGTGGAGTTGTAATATCCATAGGCCGAACCCAATTATAAATGTAAGTGCAAATGTACTTAAGCTGGTGAGCTGTTCGATATCATTTTGTATGCACATTTAATGGCATAGTGCATGCATGTACTGCATAGTAAAATGAGGAAGTGTGCACATTCCAGGATACCGCGCGCAACATATTAATTGCGTGTGATGTTGAGGCCAGGGAGCCTCTGTGCATATGATATATTTTATAAGCTGGTGAGCTAGTTATTATTATAAGCTAGAATTATTATGTTTTGATTAGGCCGAAGAGCCTAGATGTTGAAGGCCTAGTGTGACTATTTTTGTATATGTCTCATGATTAATATAAAATACAACTGTGTGAAGACCGACCACGATAAAAGAGTATGGGGGAATAAATTCCACTGGTTAGGGAAAGGGGGGGGCCTAAAAGTTAAGGAAACAGGACAAGCTAGGGAACTTAAGCTAAAAAGGAATAGTATATTAATATTTTTTAAATCATAAAGTATGGACAATCATTTTATCCTAAGTTCTAAAGTTGGGGAAAAGTGGGCCAAAGTATCTCCCAACATGACAAGTTTCAAGTTGGGGACATGCATACATATTGTTGGGACTTAGTTCATTTTCACACACTCTCCCATCATTTCCTTCCATCATTCAGTCATCCAGTCGATCATCCATGAGCATTCACACACCATTGAGCTATCCTTCGTATCTTCATGACTGTACTTGAACCTGTATCCATAACCATTTTTGGGTTGGTGTACCTGGTTAGATTGGGATATGGAATGGAGAAGTGGGTTGTCAGGCCCATGGGATATTGAAGAGGTGGGTTTCCAGGCCCGTGAGCAATTCTTTGGGTGAGAGAATTGCTGGGAATTGATTTCCTGAAGGTGCTAGACTGCAGCTACAGTGCTTTGAGACTTCCTGTCCAGCCTGTTGTTGAAGCTCGGAAAGGAAGTGGGGTAGCTGAAGGACTATTGAGCAGAGAAGGGGAACACTTCCTGGGTGGGACAGGAATGTGGGGAATGAAGGACTGTAGGTTGTTAGTTTGAGTTGGCACCTAAGATAGAGTCTTTCCTGTTGTCTATGAACCTTTAGCCTAGTTAGGAATACCTTTACCTGGGTGGAGTTTAGTCCTAGCTTGGGGGTGACTCACTGTTGAGAGTGATGAACAGTGTGGTCTAAGGCTGGGAGGTTTGTGGAAGGTCTGCATGCAATTGGTGACATTCTTACCAAGATAAGTGCCAATTGTGTGATAAAATTGACATGCTGCATTGTTATTTACGTGCTTATTTTTATGGGTTATCATATGTGTGGTTATAACTGTTTTTATTTTTATGGGTATTTCCTATATATGTTGCATGTATATGTTACTGTTATTTTAGTGAGAATACGTGTATTCACAGATGTATTTGTATGTTTACATTTTATATATAATGCTTCCACGAGAGTTCTGTGTGTATACATTTTTAATTGCATGCAGTTTGAAACATTTATGTGGCATAGCGTAGTTGGATACTGGGTATGTCATAGTATGTTCTACAGAGAGAACATAAGATTTCTCTAGTGTAGCGTGGCCTGGCCTGGGTGGCCAGGGGCGTTACAATATGGTATCAGAGCTTCAGTTTTCAACATTGAGCCTGGATGGGTTGAGCAATTTAAATTGATGCGAAATTTCATATAGGATTTATTTCAAAGTGGCCAAATTTCGAGTTATAGAGCGTCCATGATAAATTTAGAAACAATGACGTGGAATTCGGAAAAGCCCCAATTTGTTTTTATTAAATTCATGGGAAAATTGAGAAATTCAAACAAGTGGTGAGATATTATGGATTTAATATTTGTTCTAGCAAATTCAGACCTGAAATTGGTCAAATTTGAAGTTACAGTGAAGCCATGATAGATGGAGCAAATTTAGTAATTAAAATTTCCAATTCGTGAATTGATTTTGGGCAAAATGCGTTCCAGAAATGTCAACCCACAACGATTTGTTGTTGTAGAGTTTGAATTGGTGTTATCGGGGTGAAATTGAAAGAATTTCATGGTTGCAAAATGTCTATGGTAAATTGGGGAAAAAGTTAGGAAAAAGCCCCAATTTCTGCAACGGAATTCATGAGGATTTGATGCGCATACAAATGAATGTGCATGGGTGGGCACACTAAAAATGCATGCTGCATAGTAAAAGCTTGATATATGTAAGAATTGGTCACTGCGCGGAAATTTTTTAGCATGCATTTGCACGTGCTAAAATTTGGTACCACGCAGAAAAATAGAGGTGTGTTTGTGCGCGCACTAAATTTTGGCACCGCGTGGAAAAATGTTGGTGTGTAGGTGTGCGCACTAAATTTTGGCGCCACAAGGAAAAATAATAATGGCGCGTGTGGTGTGCGTATTATTGGCAGAGCGTAGAAAAGTTTGGTTGGTGCACGTATAATCTGGGTATATGTTGTCGCACGACAATTTAGTTAATGGTGTGCAAAGAGTATTGGTGCATGGTGGGGCGTACTAAACTAGCATGGTGAAGCGCGTAGAGTAAAATGCATGCAGAATATGAGCGTGCGGTACAGAAACTGCATGTGGTGGATATCAATGCGCAGTATAAAAACTGCGCGCAGTGGATATTGGCACATGACCTAAAAGTAGTGCGTGCAAGTTATTAGCGCGACAGAGAAATTATACACAATGGTTTTTAGAGGGTGCAAAGCACGATTTACCTTGTGGTGTGTTGTGCATCCTATATATGGGTGCACAGGTTGAAATTTGTGCGTGCAAAGTCATTTGAAGGGCGAACAATAGTGGAAAATCAGCGGATGTCCGCGACATTTTATACTAATTGAACATCATCTTTTTGTAGTGCGTTTTTGAAGGCCTTAACAATGTTTTTAGAAATTCAATTATTCTTAAAGGCATGCGAAAGTATTTTCAATTACATAATTATTCTTCTCATGCAGAAGGTAAAATTTCTATCTATCAACTCAAGGGAAAAGCATCCATGTGGTGGGATCATCTTGTGCAGGTGCAACACATTAAAGAGAAAAGTGTTACTTGGAGGGAATTCAAGAAGCATTTTGAGAAGAAATACTTGACTAAGAGATACTATGACAAGAAAATGAAATAGTTCTTTGAACTCAAGCTTGGGAGTATGACCATTGATGAATATGAAAGAAGGTTTTTAGAACTACTGAAGTATGTCTCTTTCATCAAGGATGAGACAGTGAAGATTCAAAGGTATTTGAGTGGATTTCCCTCACTTATCAGTGACAAAATACAATATGATGATCCTAAGAGATTGGAGGAGACCATAAGGCGAACTAAATGCCCTTATGATCAACAAAAATCAAGGCCAACTTTCCAAAAAGCTTGGGAAGACAAAAATAAGTTCAATATGGATCAGAGGAAGAAGGGATCTAATCCACCATTCTTCAGAAATAATCCATAGGGACAACAAAATCCTAGAGAACCCAAAACAATTTAGAGAGGGGGTCAAAAGACAAGGCAGCCACCTATTCAATGTTGGGGTTGTAAAAGAGATCATATGTACAAAGATTGTCCACACAGAGGTGAAAAAGTGAGAACTTTTCACAATGTACAACAAGCAGAAATAGTGGAGGACATGGGCATAAATGTACCAAGGATCTATGCAGTGATGGGCAACAAGTAAGCAAAATATCAATCACATATGATTGAGGTGGAAGGTATGGTCAACAACCAAATCATTTCTATTTTAATTGATTCAGGAGCTAGCCATAGTTATATAGATCTTAATATGGTGGAAAGTTTGCAATTGCCGAGAAGCAAGCATGGAAAATATTGGTTGGTGCAGCTGGCTACAAGAGCCAAAATAAAAGTTAATGAGATGGTTAAGTCATGTCTTATGGACATGAATGGACTGAACACGAAGGCAGATTTGAACATCTTACCTTTAGGTTCCTATGACTGTCTAATTGGGATGGATTGGTTGGACCAAAATCATGCCATCCTAGACTGTCATAACAAGGTATTTACTTGCTTGGATGAGAAAGGGAGCCTAAGGAGAGTGCAGGGAATTACCATGGAAGTAACCATCAGAGAAATTTCAGCATTGTAGCTGAAAAAATGTTACAAGAAAGGATGCCAAATATTTGCAGTTCACATGGATGAGACACCTAAAGATAAGGTGCCAAATTTGGAAGATCATGCAGTCCTGGAATAATTTGAAGATGTATTTAAGGAGGTACCAGGACTACCCCCGAAGAGAGATATTGATTTCTCTATAAATTTAATGGCTGGAGAAACTCCAGTGTCAAAGACTCCTTACATAATGAGTATACCAGAGATGAAGGAGTTGCAAATGCAGCTTGAAGAACTTATGAAGAAGGGGTATATATGCCCAAGTGTGTCACCTTGGGGTGCTCTAGTCTTGTTCATGAAGAAGAAAGACGGGACATTAAGATTGTGCATTGATTTCAGACAGTTGAATAAAGTGATTGTAAAGAACAAGTATCCTCTACCAAGGATTGATGATCTCTTTGATCAATTGAAGGATGTAAAGATATTTTCAAAGATAGATCTCAGGTCAGGATACCATCAAGTAAGGATTAAAGAGGAATGTATCAGCAAGACCTCCTTCAGGACAAGGTATGGTCATTATGAGTTCACAGTGGTGCCATTTGGATTATCAAATGCACCAGCTATTTTCATATGCTTAATGAATGGTGTTTTCCGAGAATATTTAGACAAGTTTGTCATTGTCTTTTTGGATGACATTCTTATATATTCCAATTCAGAACTAGATCATGAGCATCATTTGAGGATGGTGTTGCAAGTATTAAGAGAACATCAGTTGTATGCCAAATTGAGCAATTTCTCATTTTATCAGAAGCAAATTCACTATTTGGGACATATCATTTCAAAGGATGGGATAACAATGGATCCTGAGAAGATAGAAGCCATTAGAGAATGGGCAGTGCCAAAGAATGTGACAAAGGTTAGATAATTCATGGGCCTTGCAGGCCACTACAAAAGATTTATTGAAGGATTTTCAAATATTGCACACCCAATCGCTTCCTTACAAAGAAAGGGTGTGAAGTTTCAATGGACATTGGATTGTGAAAAGAGTTTCCAACACTTGAAAAAATTATTAACAACTGCTCCAATACTAAGGATTGCAGACCCAAATGAAGACTTCATTGTATGCATAGATGCATGTAAAGACGGACTTTGTGGATTCCTCACTCAAAATGGGTTCGTTATATGTTATGAGTCAAGGAAGTTGAAGGATCATGAAAAACACTATGCCACTCATGATTTGGAGTTGGCAAACAGAGTACATGCCTTGAGGAAATGGAGACACTACCTCATGGGAAGAAGGTTTGAACTCAGAAGGAACCATAATGGTCTAAAATATTTATTTGATCAACCAACTCTAAATGCTAGGCAAAGCAAATGGTTAGAATTTCTAAGTGAATATGACTTTGATATAAAGCATATCAAGGGGAAGGAGAATAAAGTGGCTAATGCACTCAACAGAAGAGTGCATGAAATGCATGCTACAACCATTAGCATGTACCAATCAGATTTAAAACCTAGAATTATAGAGGCTGCCAAATCAGATTGGCAATACAAGGAATTAGTGGCAAAATTACAGCAAGGTATTTTGCAACAGAAAATTGAGGAATATAAGCTAGATAATGATGAAATTCTCATGTACAGGGGAATAATTTATGTACCAAATTCTTAGGAATTGAAAAATATGATATTGAGAGAAATGCATAATGTACCTTATGATGGGAAACTAGGATATCAGAAAACTATTGCAGCTGTCAAAAACCAATATTATTGGGCAGACATGAAGAAAGAGGTTGCTAATTTTATTGCCAGATGTTTGGAATGTCAAAAGGTAAAGGCCGAGCATAGACACCCAGCTGGTTTACTACATCCATTACCCATTCCTGAGTGGAAATGAGAAGTTTTAACAATGGATTTTATCACCAAACTTCCCAGAACAATCAAACAACATGATTCTATCATGGTAGTGGTGGATAAGCTTACTAAAGCTGCCCATTTTATTCCAGTTAAGCTCACTCACAAGGAAGACAACATCACTGATGTTTATATGAAATAAATTTCCAGATTACATGGCATACCCAAGACAATTGTGTCTGACAGAGATCCAAAATTCACCTCAAAATTTTGGAAAGGATTATTTAATGGATTTGGAACAAATTTTCATTTTAGTACAACTTATCATCCAGAATCAGATGGACAAACAGAGAGGATGAATCAAGTGATTGAGGATATGTTGAGGATGTATGTGATGGATAAACCATCAAAATGGGAAGACTACCTACACTTGGTAGAGCTTGCTTATAACAATGGGTACCAAGCATCTCTAAATATGAGCCCATTTGAGGCACTTTATGGCAGAAAGTGCAACACACCAGTAAGCTAGGATAACCCAATAGACATAGTAGTGGTTAGGCCAGATTTTCTCAGGGAAATGGAGGAGCAAATGATAAAAATAAAACAAAATTTAAAGGCTTCCCAGGACAGGCACAAAGCTATGCTGATAAAGGCAGAACTCACAGGGAATTTAAATTGGGTGACCATGTATTCTTGAAAGTGAAGGCCAAAGGAAGTTCCATGAAGTTGGGAAATTGTTCAAAGTTAGAAGCTCACTATTGTGGGTCGTTCGAAATCCTAGAAAGGATTGGTCCAGTAGCTTATATGATTGCATTGTCTTCATCTATGTCTGTTCATAATGTATTCCATGTATCATTGCTCAAGAAATACATACCTGATGCTAATCATGTTATTGATTGGAATGTGATTAAGGTGGAGCAAGAAGGCGCTTTCCAAGTGCATCCGGTACACATTTTGGACCGGAAAATCAAACAACTCCAGAATCGAGCCATAGAGCTTGTAAAGGTCAAATGGACCTGGTGCGGTCCTAAGGACGCTACTTGGGAGAATGAGGATGCAATGCGGGCAGAATAACCGCATATTTTTGAGTATTTTTGAAAATTTTGTTGTATAAGTGTACATGATGCACTAAGGATAGTGAATAAATAAGGGGAGGGGATTGTAATATCCCTAGGCTGAAGCCAATTATAAATGTAAATGCAAATGTACTTAAATTGGTGAGTTGTTCAATATCATTTTGTATGCACCTTTCATGGAATAGTGCGCGCATGTACTGCGCAATAAAATGAGGAAGTATGCACATTCTAGGATATCGCATGCAACATCTTAAGTGCATGCGATGTTGAGGCTAGAGAGTCTTTGTGTATATGATATATTTTATAGGCTAGTGAGCCAATTATTATTATAAGTTATAATTATTATGTTTTGATTAGGCCATAGAGACTAGATGTTGAAGGCCAGTGCACCTATTTTTGTATATGTATCATGATTAATATAAAATACAATTGCGTGCAG
>JZKD02S1622117.1:49186-81377 GCA_000966675.3 Picea glauca | reverse complement strand
AGAGTTTGAATTGGTGTTATCGGGGTGAAATTGAAAGAATTTCATGGTTGCAAAATGTCTATGGTAAATTGGGGAAAAAGTTAGGAAAAAGCCCCAATTTCTGCAACGGAATTCACGAGGATTTGATGCGCAATCAAATGAATGTGCATGGGTGGGCACACTAAAAATGCATGCTGCATAGTAAAAGCTTGAGATATGTAAGAATTGGTCACTGCGCGGAAAATTTTTAGCGTGCAGGTGCGCGTGCTAAAATTTGGTACTGCGCAGAAAAATAGAGGTGTGTTTGTGCGCGCACTAAATTTTGGCACCGCGTTGAAAAATGTTGGTGTGTAGGTGTGCGCACTAAATTTTGGCACTACAAGGAAAAATAATAATGGCTCGTGTGGTGTGCATAGTATTGGCAGAGCGTAGAAAAGTTTGGTTGGTGCACGCATAATCTGGGTATATGTTGTCGCACGACAATTTAGTTAATGGTGTGCAAAGAGTATTGGTGCACGGTGGGGCGTACTAAACTATGGCATGGTGAAGCGCGTAGAGTAAAATGCATGCAGAATATGAGTGTGCGGTACATAAACTGCATGTGGTGGATATCAATGCGCAGTATAAAAACTGTGCGCAGTGGATATTGGTGCATGACCTAAAAGTAGTGCGTGCAAGTTATTAGCGCGACAGATAAATTATACACAATGGTTTTTAAAGGGTGCAAAGAACGATTTACCTTGTGGTGTGCTGCGCATCCTATATATGGGTGCATAAGTTGAAATTTGTGCGTGCAAAGTCATTTGAAGGGCGAACAATAGTGGAAAATCAGCGGATGTCCGCGACATTTTATACTAATTGAACGTCATCTTTTTGTAGTGCGTTTTTGAAGGCCTTAACAATGTTTTTAGAAATTCAATTATTCTTAAAGGCATGAGAAAGTATTTTCAATTACATAATTATTCTTCTGATGCAGAAGGTAAAATTGCTATCTATCAACTCAAGGGAAAAGCATCCATGTGGTGGGATCATCTTGTGCAGGTGCAACACATTAAAGAGAAAAGTGTTACTTGGAGGGAATTCAAGAAGCATTTTGAGAATAAATACTTGACTAAGAGATACTATGACAATAAAATGAAATAGTTCTTTGAACTCAAGCTTGGGAGTATGACCATTGATGAATATGAAAGAAGGTTTTTAGAACTACTGAAGTATGTCTCTTTCATCAAGGATGAGACAGTGAAGATTCAAAGGTATTTGAGTGGATTTCCCTCACTTATCAGTGACAAAATACAATATGATGATCCTAAGAGATTGGAGGAGACCATAAGGCGAACTAAATGCCCTTATGATCAACAAAAATCAAGGCCAACTTTCCAAAAAGCTTGGGAAGACAAAAATAAGTTCAATATGGATCAAAGGAAGAAGGGATCTAATCCACCATTCTTCAGAAATAATTCATAGGGACAACAAAATCCTAGAGAACCCAAAACAATTTAGAGAGGGGGTCAAAAGACAAGGCAACCACCTATTCAATGTTGGGGTTGCAAAAGAGATCATATGTACAAAGATTGTCCGCATAGAGGTGAAAAAGTGAGAACTGTTCACAATGTACAACAAGCAGAAATAGTGGAGGACATGGGCATAAATGTACCAAGGATCTATGCAGTGATGGGCAACAAGTAAGCAGAATATCAATCACATATGATTGAGGTGGAAGGTATGATCAACAACCAAATCATTTCTATTTTAATTGATTCAGGAGCTAGCCATAGTTATATAGATCTTAATATGGTGGAAAGTTTGCAATTGCCGAGAAGCAAGCATGGAAAATATTGGTCGGTGCAGCTAGCTACAAGAGCCAAAATAAAAGTTAATGAGATGGTTAAGTCATGTCTTATGGACATGAATGGACTGAACACGAAGGCAGATTTGAACATCTTACCTTTAGGTTCCTATGAATGTCTAATTGGGATGGATTGGTTGGACCAACATCATGCCATCCTAGACTGTCATAACAAGGTATTTACTTGCTTGGATGAGAAAGGGAGACTAAGGAGAGTGCAGGGAATTACCATGGAAGTAACCATCAGAGAAATTTCAGCATTGTAGATGAAAAAATGTTACAAGAAAGGATTCCAAATATTTGCAGTTCACATGGATGAGACACCTAAAGATAAGGTGCCAAATTTGGAAGATCATGCAGTCCTGGAATAATTTGAAGATGTATTCAAGGAGGTACCAGGACTACCCCCGAAGAGAGATATTGATTTCTCTATAAATTTAATGGCTGGATCAGCTCCAGTGTCAAAGACTCCTTACATAATGAGTATACCAGAGCTGAAGGAGTTGCAAATGCAGCTTGAAGAACTTATGAAAAAGGGGTATATACGCCCAAGTGTGTCACCTTGGGGTGCTCTAGTCTTGTTCATGAAGAAGAAAGATGGGACATTAATATTGTGCATTGATTTCAGACAGTTGAATAAAGTGACTGTAAAGAACAAGTATCCTCTACCAAGGATTGATGATCTCTTTGATCAATTGAAGGATGTAAATATATTTTCAAAGATAGATCTCAGGTCAGGATACCATCAGGTAAGGATTAAAGAGGAATGTATCAGCAAGACCTTCTTCAGGACAAGGTATGGTCATTATGAGTTCACAGTGGTGCCATTTGGATTATTAAATGCACCAGCTGTTTTCATGTGCTTAATGAATGGTGTTTTCCGAGAATATTTAGACAAGTTTGTCATTGTCTTTTTGGATGACATTCTTATATATTCCAATTCAGAACTAGAGCATGAGCATCATTTGAGGATGGTGTTGCAAGTATTAAGAGAACATCAGTTGTATGCCAAATTGAGCAAGTTCTCATTTTATCAGAAGCAAATTCACTATTTGGACATATCATTTCAAAGGATGGGATAACAATGGATCCTGAGAAGATAGAATCCATTAGAGAATGGGCAGTGCCAAAGAATGTGACAGAGGTTAGATAATTCATGGGCCTTGCAGGCCACTACAAAAGATTTATTGAAGGATTTTCAAATATTGCACACCCAATCACTTCCTTACAAAGAAAGGGTGTGAAGTTTCAATGGACATTGGATTGTGAAAAGAGTTTCCAACACTTGAAAAAATTATTAACAACTGCTCCAATACTAAGGATTGCAGACCCAAATGAAGACTTCATTGTATGCAYAGATGCATGTAAAGACGGACTTTGTGGATTCCTCMCTCAAAATGGGTTCGTTATATGTTATGAGTCAAGGAAGTTGAAGGATCATGAAAAAMACTATGCCACTCATGATTTGGAGTTGGMAAAMAGAGTACATGCCTTGAGGAAATGGAGACACTACCTCATGGGAARAAGGTTTGAACTCAGAAGGAACCATAATGGTCTAAAATATTTATTTGATCAACCAACTCTAAATGCTAGGCAAAGCAAATGGTTAGAATTTCTAAGTGAATATGACTTTGATATAAAGCATATCAAGGGGAAGGAGAATAAAGTGGCTAATGCACTCAACAGAAGAGTGCATGAAATGCATGCTACAACCATTAGCATGTACCAATCAGATTTAAAACCTAGAATTATAGAGGCTGCCAAATCAGATTGGCAATACAAGGAATTAGTGGCAAAATTACAGCAAGGTATTTTGCAACAGAAAATTGAGGAATATAAGCTAGATAATGATGAAATTCTCATGTACAGGGGAATAATTTATGTACCAAATTCTTAGGAATTGAAAAATATGATATTGAGAGAAATGCATAATGTACCTTATGATGGGAAACTAGGATATCAGAAAACTATTGCAGCTGTCAAAAACCAATATTATTGGGCAGACATGAAGAAAGAGGTTGCTAATTTTATTGCCAGATGTTTGGAATGTCAAAAGGTAAAGGCCGAGCATAGACACCCAGCTGGTTTACTACATCCATTACCCATTCCTGAGTGGAAATGAGAAGTTTTAACAATGGATTTTATCACCAAACTTCCCAGAACAATCAAACAACATGATTCTATCATGGTAGTGGTGGATAAGCTTACTAAAGCTGCCCATTTTATTCCAGTTAAGCTCACTCACAAGGAAGACAACATCACTGATGTTTATATGAAATAAATTTCCAGATTACATGGCATACCCAAGACAATTGTGTCTGACAGAGATCCAAAATTCACCTCAAAATTTTGGAAAGGATTATTTAATGGATTTGGAACAAATTTTCATTTTAGTACAACTTATCATCCAGAATCAGATGGACAAACAGAGAGGATGAATCAAGTGATTGAGGATATGTTGAGGATGTATGTGATGGATAAACCATCAAAATGGGAAGACTACCTACACTTGGTAGAGCTTGCTTATAACAATGGGTACCAAGCATCTCTAAATATGAGCCCATTTGAGGCACTTTATGGCAGAAAGTGCAACACACCAGTAAGCTAGGATAACCCAATAGACATAGTAGTGGTTAGGCCAGATTTTCTCAGGGAAATGGAGGAGCAAATGATAAAAATAAAACAAAATTTAAAGGCTTCCCAGGACAGGCACAAAGCTATGCTGATAAAGGCAGAACTCACAGGGAATTTAAATTGGGTGACCATGTATTCTTGAAAGTGAAGGCCAAAGGAAGTTCCATGAAGTTGGGAAATTGTTCAAAGTTAGAAGCTCACTATTGTGGGTCGTTCGAAATCCTAGAAAGGATTGGTCCAGTAGCTTATATGATTGCATTGTCTTCATCTATGTCTGTTCATAATGTATTCCATGTATCATTGCTCAAGAAATACATACCTGATGCTAATCATGTTATTGATTGGAATGTGATTAAGGTGGAGCAAGAAGGCGCTTTCCAAGTGCATCCGGTACACATTTTGGACCGGAAAATCAAACAACTCCAGAATCGAGCCATAGAGCTTGTAAAGGTCAAATGGACCTGGTGCGGTCCTAAGGACGCTACTTGGGAGAATGAGGATGCAATGCGGGCAGAATAACCGCATATTTTTGAGTATTTTTGAAAATTTTGTTGTATAAGTGTACATGATGCACTAAGGATAGTGAATAAATAAGGGGAGGGGATTGTAATATCCCTAGGCTGAAGCCAATTATAAATGTAAATGCAAATGTACTTAAATTGGTGAGTTGTTCAATATCATTTTGTATGCACCTTTCATGGCATAGTGCGCGCATGTACTACGCAATAAAATGAGGAAGTATGCACATTCTAGGATATCGCATGCAACATCTTAAGTGCATGCGATGTTGAGGCCAGAGAGTATTTGTGTATATGATATATTTTATAGGCTAGTGAGCCAATTATTATTATAAGTTATAATTATTATGTTTTGATTAGGCCATAAAGACTAGATGTTGAAGGCCAGTGCGCCTATTTTTGTATATGTATCATGATTAATATAAAATACAACTGCGTGCAGACCGACCATGATAAAAGAGTATGGGGGACTAAACTCCACTGTTTAGGGAAAGGGAGGGGCCGAAAAATTAAGGAAAAGGGATAAGATATGGAGCTTAAGCCAAAAAGGAATAGTATATTAATATTTCTTAAATCCTAAAGTATGGATACTCATTTTATCCTAAGTTATAAATTTGAGGACAAGTGGGCCAAAGTAGCTCCCAACATGACAAGTGTCAAGTTGGGGACATGCATACATATTGTTGGGACTTAGTTCATTTTCACACACTCTCCCATCATTTCCTTCCATAATTTAGTCATCCAGTCAATCATCCATGAGCATTCACACACCATTGAGCTATCCTTCGTATCTTCATGGCTATACTTGAACCTGAATCCATAGCCATATTTGGGTTGGTGTACCTAGTTAGCTTGGGAGCTGGATTAAAGAAGTGGGTTGGCAGGCCCGTGGGATATTGAAGAGGTGGGTTGTCAAGCCCGTGATTAATTCTCTGGGTGAGAGAATTGTTGGGAATTGATTTCCTGAAGGTGCTAGATTGTAGCTACAATGCTCTGAGACTTCCTGTCCGGCTTGTTGCTGAAGCCCAGAAAGGAAGTGGGGCAGCCAAAGGACTGTTGAGAAGAGAAGGGGCACACTTCCTGGGTGGGATAGGCATGTGGGGAATGAGGGACGATAGGTTGTTAGTTTGAGTTGGAATCTGAGAAAGAGTCTTTCCTATTGTCTATGAACCTTTAGATTGGTTAGGAATCCCTTTACCTGAGTGGAGTTTAGTCCCATCTCAGAGGTGACTCACTTTTGAGAGTGATGAACAATGTGGTATAAGGCTGGAAGGTTTGTGGAAGGTATGCACACAGTTGGTGAAATTCTTACTAAGATAAGTGTCAATTGTGTGATAAAATTTACATGTTGCATTGTTATTTATGTGATTTTTTATGGGTTATCATATGTGTGGTTATAACTGTGTTTATTTTTATGGGTATTTCCTGTATATGCTTCATGTATATGTTGTTGTTATTTCAGTGAGAATCTGTGTATTCACAGATGTATTTGTATGTTTACGTTTTATATATAATGCTTTCGCAAGAGTTTTGTGTGTATATATTTTTAATTGCATGCATTTTGAAAAATTTATGTGGCATAGCACAATTGGATACTGGGTATGTTACAATATGTTCCTCAGAGAGAATGTAAGATTTATCTGGTGTAGTGTGGCCCGGCCTGGGTGGCTGGGGGCGTTACAAGAGTCGTCAGATAATCCTTCTAGGGATTATCAAAGGGAAAATATGGAATCACCCTAAGTGGAGTTGCCAAGTAATCTTTTAAATTAAGAAGGATTTGAGGAAAAAGCTTGCCGAAAATGTTCTATTTTAGGAAAATTGACTCGATGTTCCCCGACAAGGGTGCCAAAAATGTTATCGTGCAATCTGTACTTTCCCCAAATCCCAAGGAAAGTAAGGGATATTTGTGTAATAATGGGATAACCTATCACTTGTCACCTTAATATGATATCCCTTTCTTTTAGGAGTAAGAAAGAAACTACCCCAAGGGAGGCGTCCCTAGTGGCCTAAAGCGTTGGTGAACTAAGACAAGGATAAAGGTACCCCCCTCTCACTGGTCACTCAAGTCAAGGGATATCGCAAGGTTTATGTCTCAAGGGGATGAAACAAATGTAAAATATGAAGTGTACATGCCTAGAACAAGACAACAAGCATATATATGTTATTTTTTAGTACAAAAATGAAATTAATTCTTCAAGAAGATAATAAACCAACGAAATATATGCCAGCTAATATAAAATTGCAGCAATGGACAAGTTTACAAAATCAATAAGTAAATGTATAACATCTGAAAGAAATACTCTTCAGAAATGCTCTAAAAGACAATGAAAATATACCATTTGTCACTTAAAATGATAATAACTTGTCATGAACCAATTCTGAAGTAATTAGCTGGCAATAAATGTAGATTACGCAGAAAATTTGTTGCTTTAAGATGGTTGTGGAAAAAAATTATAACAAGAACGATAAAATTATTTGCCTAGGATAAGTTAGTGTTAGTTTTGGTTAGTAAAGGCTTAAGAGATTAAAATTTGAGTGTTTGTTTGATCATTCATCCAAAGAGAAGAGATACTAGTGCATGTTATAGCCCTAAAATTCCATATTCATGCATACATGGCCTTGGCGCTCTTACTTGCATAATTTTCCAAAGCACTTCTACATAGCTCTTCTTAAAAACCCATTTTTTAGAGAATGTACATGCCCTGCACCACTAAATACCACATACATACTCTTGCTTCACGCTAGACAACTCGTGTACATACGCTTACTGCACACTAAACAACCTGCGTATGCTTGTAAAAGTTGAAAAAATTAAAAAGTTGTAAGGAATTTGGTGAAATTCATGGGCTATTGGAGGTTTTCCAACCAATTCACCTGCTATAGTTCATCACCCAACCAAAGAACCATCCTTTTGTCATATAAAAGTAGGTGTTCGGGTCTCATTTCACATCCAAGCATAAGAACAATGAAACTCTACCCAATTTCACTTCCCTTCCTTGCCCAAGTTTTTGATACCTTTTGTGAGATATTGCCTCAACATTCCCTATTTAGCCCCTTCTTATTCCATTCAATTATTTCCCTTACCTTGAGGTGATTATAAGATTGAGAGAAGAGGCCTATTGAAGGTGCACTTGGATCATTGTAAAGAGGAGCTCAGACTAGGTTCGGGGAATAGTGGCCGACACAGATTGTAAGTTTCAATCTTTGTTTGATGAATAAAAGAATCTCTTTTCCCTATCCCAAATGATGATGTTTTGTGTATTTTATTTGATTTATACATAGAATTTGATATCTAACCCTAACTCATGAATATAAGTAGCATGCTTGTAGTCCTTATTTTCCTATTTTTGGATGCAGGTTAGCCTTGGGAGGAGGCTTGCAGTCTTTGGAACTACAAAGGTTGAGGAGATCATCACCAAACATGGGATAAAATGTACAATTACCAATCTTCTCTCTTATTTCTTTCCTTTCATTTGTTTTGGTATGTTTGGGGTAGAGTATAAACTAGATTAAATTTTAGATGGTCATTCACTCTGTCTATATCTTAAACCCTGATATAGTTAAAGGGGGGATTTTCCCGCTAGTAGAACTGGCGACCATATTGGGGATCTCTCTAGGGTGTTTTAGGGGGTTTTGGGTTGATTTATTGGTTTGTTGTTTTCCTTTCAAGTTTTAGTCAAGTTTTTTGAGTCTGTCAAGGGGTTCTAGTCACTGCATACCATCTTTCCCTTCCTTGTAAGTCTACCTTGTTTTTATTTTTATTTTTGAAAAGAGTCTGAGGTGTACACGCCCTGTTTTAGGTCATCCTGCATACATACGCGCTCTTCATAGTGGGATTAGGGTATTTACCAGTCTTGTTTTTAGTTTTCTCTTTGTACTTTTTTACTTGCTTTGAAAAAAAAAAAGTTTACTTTAGTTTTTTCTCTTTAAAGCGGTTAAAAAAAATCGTTTTCTTGCATTTCAATTTGGTAAAGTATTTAAAGTTGTTATTTTCAAAAGGAAAAAGATTCTTCATTTTCAAGTTCTTATTGATTTCCTGAAACATAAGTAGTTTGTAGGAAAGAGAAAGAATTTTTTAGGATTTCTTTATTTACAAGATCTTAAAATATCATTTAGAAAAGTTGAAGTTACAAAGAGTTGGTTACAAGATTTGCTTTTAATTTCGAAGTAATTTTTATTTCAAGTGATTTAATTTTCTCTTCCCTTTTCGTCCTTTCATAACACCATTAGTTTCACTACCGTACCTTTTGAGTAAATCAATCCTTAAACATAAATTCCTAATCTAAAATACATTAGAATTTTCTGTTTGTAGGGTTCACAAACTAATTTAGGGTTTTAGGGCCTTGAATTAGGTGTGAAGAGGAAACTCTTCAAGGCCACTTTAAATCAAACATTGGAGACTGAGTTAGGGCGTTCTTTAATTCTAGTGTTGTAAGAGTTATTCGGGACCCCCCTCTAACACAAGGGATAAACATGAGGTCACATGAGGAAAGGCAGAGGAGATAACCCCTCCAAAGTTGGATTGAGCGTAGTGGGGATTGTATATTGAGGGTATTTCTTGGGAACAATACTGACTACATTTGCCTACGGAGCTTCATGGACCTTGAATCCATTCGAGATCCTCTGTTGTCTTCCAGACCATTTTAATTCAATACCCTTGAAGGGATTCAGACTTGTTATCCTACTTATTACGATCTACCCGACTGTCGATTGTACCCTCCTAGTAACTGACCGTGAGTTGGAAACCTAGTTGCCTGTATTTTATAGACTTACATAAGTGATTATGGGGGTATACCACGGTACCTAGGATGGACGTCGGATCACGCTTCACAGAGTATACCCAGTGGGTTCTTCCATGTTCGAGTTGCACTTACACGAATTAGTTTCTCTAGTGTCAATTCACATAACTGTCCTTCCTATTAGATAGTTGATTGCTTGATTTTCCTTTAGGAAACTTTTAGTGTGTGCTTTGTGTTCTACGCTAGTCAAGCCTTACTGTGTCGTTTGATCATTTCAAAAAGTGGAATATCAACAACTCCGCCTATCGCGAAGGCTTCAGGGCCTATCTCCGGTTACTTTAGATCCACCTTCACCACCATTGAGGCGAAGACTTGACCAAGAAGGGTTTATTGAAGAAACCGAGCCACAAGAAATTGTGCCCGAGCCTACTCTGCGAGGAGACTTTCCGACTTTGGAGGAACCTACCATTTCTGACCTTGAGGAAAAGGCTCTCAGGAAAGATAATCCTATGATTACCGACTTGTATGCGTTGATGATGCAGGTGGATATCAGTGGCCACCCACCTTTTCCAACTCGCTAAAAACAATTTTCTGGCAATTTTGGCAATTTACTATTTTTAACAGTTTTAACTTCTGGGGCCATTTNGGACAAGTGGGCCAAAGTAGCTCCCAACATGACAAGTGTCAAGTTGGGGACATGCATACATATTGTTGGGACTTAGTTCATTTTCACACACTCTCCCATCATTTCCTTCCATAATTTAGTCATCCAGTCAATCATCCATGAGCATTCACACACCATTGAGCTATCCTTCGTATCTTCATGGCTATACTTGAACCTGAATCCATAGCCATATTTGGGTTGGTGTACCTAGTTAGCTTGGGAGCTGGATTAAAGAAGTGGGTTGGCAGGCCCGTGGGATATTGAAGAGGTGGGTTGTCAAGCCCGTGATTAATTCTCTGGGTGAGAGAATTGTTGGGAATTGATTTCCTGAAGGTGCTAGATTGTAGCTACAATGCTCTGAGACTTCCTGTCCGGCTTGTTGCTGAAGCCCAGAAAGGAAGTGGGGCAGCCAAAGGACTGTTGAGAAGAGAAGGGGCACACTTCCTGGGTGGGATAGGCATGTGGGGAATGAGGGACGATAGGTTGTTAGTTTGAGTTGGAATCTGAGAAAGAGTCTTTCCTATTGTCTATGAACCTTTAGATTGGTTAGGAATCCCTTTACCTGAGTGGAGTTTAGTCCCATCTCAGAGGTGACTCACTTTTGAGAGTGATGAACAATGTGGTATAAGGCTGGAAGGTTTGTGGAAGGTATGCACACAGTTGGTGAAATTCTTACTAAGATAAGTGTCAATTGTGTGATAAAATTTACATGTTGCATTGTTATTTACGTGATTTTTTATGGGTTATCATATGTGTTGTTATAACTGTGTTTATTTTTATGGGTATTTCCTGTATATGCTTCATGTATATGTTGTTGTTATTTCAGTGAGAATCTGTGTATTCACAGATGCATTTGTATGTTTACGTTTTATATATAATGCTTCCGCAAGAGTTCTGTGTGTATATATTTTTAATTGCATGCATTTTGAAAAATTTATGTGGCATAGCACAGTTGGATACTAGGTATGTTACAATATGTTCCTCAGAGAGAATGTAAGATTTCTCTGGTGTAGTGTGGCCCGACCTGGGTGGCTGGGGGTGTTACAAGAGTCGTCAGATAATCCTTCTAGGGATTATCAAAGGGAAAATATGGAATCACCCTAAGTGGAGTTGCCAAGTAATCTTTTAAATTAAGAAGGATTTGAGGAAAAATCTTGCCGAAAATGTTCTATTTTAGGAAAATTGACTCGATGTTCCCCGACAAGGGTGCCAAAAATGTTATCGCGCAATCTGTACTTTCCCCAAATCCCAAGGAAAGTAAGGGATATTTGTGTAATAATGGGATAACCTATCACTTGTCACCTTAATATGATATCCCTTTCTTTTAGGAGTAAGAAAGAAACTACCCCAAGGGAGGCGTCCCTAGTGGCCTAAAGCGTTGGTGAACTAAGACAAGGATAAAGGTACCCCCCTCTCACTGGTCACTCAAGTCAAGGGATATCGCAAGGTTTATGTCTCAAGGGGATGAAACAAATGTAAAATATGAAGTGTACATGCCTAGAACAAGACAACAAGCATATATATGTTATTTTTTAGTACAAAAATGAAATTAATTCTTCAAGAAGATAATAAACCAACGAAATATATGCCAGCTAATATAAAATTGCAGCAATGGACAAGTTTACAAAATCAATAAGTAAATGTATAACATCTGAAAGAAATACTCTTCAGAAATGCTCTAAAAGACAATGAAAATATACCATTTGTCACTTAAAATGATAATAACTTGTCATGAACCAATTCTGAAGTAATTAGCTGGCAATAAATGTAGATTACGCAGAAAATTTGTTGCTTTAAGATGGTTGTGGAAAAAAATTATAACAAGAACGATAAAATTATTTGCCTAGGATAAGTTAGTGTTAGTTTTGGTTAGTAAAGGCTTAAGAGATTAAAATTTGAGTGTTTGTTTGATCATTCATCCAAAGAGAAGAGATACTAGTGCATGTTATAGCCCTAAAATTCCATATTCATGCATACATGGCCTTGGCGCTCTTACTTGCATAATTTTCCAAAGCACTTCTACATAGCTCTTCTTAAAAACCCATTTTTTAGAGAATGTACATGCCCTGCACCACTAAATACCACATACATACTCTTGCTTCACGCTAGACAACTCGTGTACATACGCTTACTGCACACTAAACAACCTGCGTATGCTTGTAAAAGTTGAAAAAATTAAAAAGTTGTAAGGAATTTGGTGAAATTCATGGGCTATTGGAGGTTTTCCAACCAATTCACCTGCTATAGTTCATCACCCAACCAAAGAACCATCCTTTTGTCATATAAAAGTAGGTGTTCGGGTCTCATTTCACATCCAAGCATAAGAACAATGAAACTCTACCCAATTTCACTTCCCTTCCTTGCCCAAGTTTTTGATACCTTTTGTGAGATATTGCCTCAACATTCCCTATTTAGCCCCTTCTTATTCCATTCAATTATTTCCCTTACCTTGAGGTGATTATAAGATTGAGAGAAGAGGCCTATTGAAGGTGCACTTGGATCATTGTAAAGAGGAGCTCAGACTAGGTTCGGGGAATAGTGGCCGACACAGATTGTAAGTTTCAATCTTTGTTTGATGAATAAAAGAATCTCTTTTCCCTATCCCAAATGATGATGTTTTGTGTATTTTATTTGATTTATACATAGAATTTGATATCTAACCCTAACTCATGAATATAAGTAGCATGCTTGTAGTCCTTATTTTCCTATTTTTGGATGCAGGTTAGCCTTGGGAGGAGGCTTGCAGTCTTTGGAACTACAAAGGTTGAGGAGATCATCACCAAACATGGGATAAAATGTACAATTACCAATCTTCTCTCTTATTTCTTTCCTTTCATTTGTTTTGGTATGTTTGGGGTAGAGTATAAACTAGATTAAATTTTAGATGGTCATTCACTCTGTCTATATCTTAAACCCTGATATAGTTAAAGGGGGGATTTTCCCGCTAGTAGAACTGGCGACCATATTGGGGATCTCTCTAGGGTGTTTTAGGGGGTTTTGGGTTGATTTATTGGTTTGTTGTTTTCCTTTCAAGTTTTAGTCAAGTTTTTTGAGTCTGTCAAGGGGTTCTAGTCACTGCATACCATCTTTCCCTTCCTTGTAAGTCTACCTTGTTTTTATTTTTATTTTTGAAAAGAGTCTGAGGTGTACACGCCCTGTTTTAGGTCATCCTGCATACATACGCGCTCTTCATAGTGGGATTAGGGTATTTACCAGTCTTGTTTTTAGTTTTCTCTTTGTACTTTTTTACTTGCTTTGAAAAAAAAAAAGTTTACTTTAGTTTTTTCTCTTTAAAGCGGTTAAAAAAAATCGTTTTCTTGCATTTCAATTTGGTAAAGTATTTAAAGTTGTTATTTTCAAAAGGAAAAAGATTCTTCATTTTCAAGTTCTTATTGATTTCCTGAAACATAAGTAGTTTGTAGGAAAGAGAAAGAATTTTTTAGGATTTCTTTATTTACAAGATCTTAAAATATCATTTAGAAAAGTTGAAGTTACAAAGAGTTGGTTACAAGATTTGCTTTTAATTTCGAAGTAATTTTTATTTCAAGTGATTTAATTTTCTCTTCCCTTTTCGTCCTTTCATAACACCATTAGTTTCACTACCGTACCTTTTGAGTAAATCAATCCTTAAACATAAATTCCTAATCTAAAATACATTAGAATTTTCTGTTTGTAGGGTTCACAAACTAATTTAGGGTTTTAGGGCCTTGAATTAGGTGTGAAGAGGAAACTCTTCAAGGCCACTTTAAATCAAACATTGGAGACTGAGTTAGGGCGTTCTTTAATTCTAGTGTTGTAAGAGTTATTCGGGACCCCCCTCTAACACAAGGGATAAACATGAGGTCACATGAGGAAAGGCAGAGGAGATAACCCCTCCAAAGTTGGATTGAGCGTAGTGGGGATTGTATATTGAGGGTATTTCTTGGGAACAATACTGACTACATTTGCCTACGGAGCTTCATGGACCTTGAATCCATTCGAGATCCTCTGTTGTCTTCCAGACCATTTTAATTCAATACCCTTGAAGGGATTCAGACTTGTTATCCTACTTATTACGATCTACCCGACTGTCGATTGTACCCTCCTAGTAACTGACCGTGAGTTGGAAACCTAGTTGCCTGTATTTTATAGACTTACATAAGTGATTATGGGGGTATACCACGGTACCTAGGATGGACGTCGGATCACGCTTCACAGAGTATACCCAGTGGGTTCTTCCATGTTCGAGTTGCACTTACACGAATTAGTTTCTCTAGTGTCAATTCACATAACTGTCCTTCCTATTAGATAGTTGATTGCTTGATTTTCCTTTAGGAAACTTTTAGTGTGTGCTTTGTGTTCTACGCTAGTCAAGCCTTACTGTGTCGTTTGATCATTTCAAAAAGTGGAATATCAACAACTCCGCCTATCGCGAAGGCTTCAGGGCCTATCTCCGGTTACTTTAGATCCACCTTCACCACCATTGAGGCGAAGACTTGACCAAGAAGGGTTTATTGAAGAAACCGAGCCACAAGAAATTGTGCCCGAGCCTACTCTGCGAGGAGACTTTCCGACTTTGGAGGAACCTACCATTTCTGACCTTGAGGAAAAGGCTCTCAGGAAAGATAATCCTATGATTACCGACTTGTATGCGTTGATGATGCAGGTGGATATCAGTGGCCACCCACCTTTTCCAACTCGCTAAAAACAATTTTCTGGCAATTTTGGCAATTTACTATTTTTAACAGTTTTAACTTCTGGGGCCATTTTGAGGGCCTAAATGAAGGTTTTTCAGGATAGCTCTTCTCAATGATAGTTGAAGGAATTATTGAGACCTCTAAATAAATCTCCTAGACGATACCTTTCCAACTAGCTATCATGTGCCCCAAACGGAAATTGTATGCGAAAATTACGCCCTCGGGAAGTTGATACACCAAACTAGCCAAAACGGGGTCCACAAAACTGTTGGCTTTTCATCTTTCGGGGTTAGGGTTTTGGATTTTATTTATGATAAAAAGGCCTTTGGAGCATCATTTTAAAACCATATTCTTGCGAATGCGAGTAATCATCACATCTCTTATCAGAGATAAGCTTCTACCATTCTATCGAGTCTTTCACTCTGTATTTTTACAGTCTCTGTACATTTCTTTCATTAATAGAAATTGTTTATTACTATTTTTAATGTGTTTATGGTTGCATATATGATACATTTATGTTATATTATTGGATATCCACGATATCTTTGT
Organism: Picea glauca; assembly: GCA_000966675.3. Taxonomy (NCBI): domain Eukaryota; kingdom Viridiplantae; phylum Streptophyta; class Pinopsida; order Pinales; family Pinaceae; genus Picea; species Picea glauca. Next base: position 65,772 of record JZKD02S1622117.1, on the reverse strand, counting down.
GCATTTATTTATTATATCTCCGCTCTCATTTTGTGTCGAAAAATAATCTAGATCAACCGATCTTGATTCATCTTGTCCCTCTCGAGGTGACATATTCTAAGCCCCCGCTAGTCCTATGAGCGACAATGGAAGTGAATGTTGCTACTTTTTCCAAGAGTCCTGATACTCCCGTTACAACTACTACTTCATGGGGCATCCTACCTCCTCTACCACCTTTTCTAGTCAAGACCATAGTGGTCTCGACTTCCTCAACTTAGGGCAATGGTCTGATACCGTTATCGGCTTTGACCATTGTTTTGTTTATTCAGAATTCGACGGGCCCTCCATTTTCATATGGGATTCTCGAATTCTGCACCAAATCCGTTCTTACTTATTCTACCTTACAGACCATGGGTCTGGGGGCAGAGAGCTTGAACACTCCCATGAAAGGGTCATCCAGGGGCGCTTATGTCCCTTTTAATGATATACCTTATGGTGGGGGTCATATACCTCCTTCGTCCCCTTCGCTCGGTGGTGCTTTTCATCAACCAATCAGGCCAAATGCTAATTATAACTTGTTTGGTGGAGGAAATTTAGGACCTTCATCTTATACAACCCCGGTGGGATCTATGTCATTCTCTTTGTTTGGTGTGTTTGGGAACAATTTTTCTTCTTCAACAGTTGTCTCGACTAGGGGAAACCTCAGTTTTGGTAAATAGAACCCCATGCAAGGTACTATTCCTTCACATGGAGCGACGACTGGAGTTTTCTCCACATAGGGTCTTTGGAATCCTTGCCAGGGATTAGTTCCCCGTAAGGGATGCTGGTTGAGGGAAACCATTTCCATACTCAATAGAACCTAGGGCATGGATTTGTACCCATGCCCATCGGATCGGTTGGGGGCATCCCCTTCCAAGTTCCTTGGAACACAATGTAGGGAGACATCCCTATACAAGCTATGTTGTCCATTTTCGTGAGTCAGCCGATGATACCCCAATAGACATAGTTACCATATGATGTTCAAGGCCACAGTTTCTACCAAAACCCTAGCCAACAGTCCAAATTTTCCTAGAAACCTAGTGCCATTCAAACTCTAGGACCCTCTTTTCCTGTAAATAGTTCACAACCAAAACTATTATTTCTGGAAATGATACATCTTCTAGACTTGTTGAGATTATTGAATGAATCGATTTTTCATGATCCGCGTTGGCCTCCCATGCTGACTGAGTTGCCTTCAGATATTCCGAAATTTGAGGGAAATCTTGGCGAATATCCAGGTGATCATGTGACAACTTTTCATTTATGGTGCTCATCAAACTCACTGAAGGATGACTCTATCCGGTTGCACCTTTTTCAACACACTCTTATAAGGGGTGTTGCAAAATGGTATATTGAGCTTGATCACTCGAGGTACTCTTACTTTAATGACTTGAAAATGGTCTTCTTGAACCATTTCCAGTTACATGTGAGATACAATGCCGTCACCGAATTGCTGGCCAACTTTGAGAAAAAGAAGGCCGACCACATCTCTGATCATATTCGAGAGTGGCAACGTAGAAAGAGATTAATTAAGGTCAAGGTCCCTCCTACTTTCTTTCTTGATTAGTTCTTGAAGTCTTTGGTGCCCTATGTATCCAAGGACGTAGTGACTTCAGGAGTGTTTTCAAAGGACGAGGCGATTATGAGATCCCAACAACTTGAACTGATCTACTCTCAGTCTAGCATGCTCTATGAGATATTTCCATATGTGCCACGGTCTACTCTCGATAAGGCCAAGAAAAATTATGGACCCCATGCCGATGATATTGTGGGATCAACACAAAGAAATTACACATACCTGTTGTCGATTCAATTGCAACAATTGTCGATACAACAAACTGTGGCCAACAAGACTCCGAGTTCGATTGTTCCCCGTACGTAGATGTCGGATGTACACAATGTGCAGTCAATGAATCCCAAGGCCAATAAATAGCCCAAGGGAAAGAAGAAACAACTAAATAATAAGGGTAAAGGGGATAAACAAGCTACCAATAATGATGGCGGGGGAAAAACGAAGAAGAAGAAGTCGAAGTATTGGTGTAATATTTGCACAGAAGACCACCTAGCTCATCTGTGCCCTCATCTTGCAAAAGCCCAGAAGCTATTAGCGCAACAACAACCTGATGTGATGGAAAACCCTTTTCCACAAGGGAAAAACATGGCTTAGGCTTCAACATCCACGAGCACGGTAGGTGGCAGTTAGGAACACCCCACGCCTACCAATAATAACCCAACCACAAATATTTACATGATGAATGTCAAGGCCCATTTAACGACCAGGTCCCAAAACTACGAAATGCCAGAATCTGCCAAGAATGGAAAGGAAGCCACTAACCCACCGAATCCTCTTGAAATCAAGAAGGAAGCGGGAGAAACAACGATTCACATCCCTAAAGGTGCATTTAAGAAGGCTTCTCATAATCCAAACATGATGGCCGCCCAAAACTACTCCATTATAGAGGATTTGGCATAGACTCCTTGCGTGATATCCACTCTGGAAGTCCTCCAGATTTTCCCCTCACAGAGAAAATATCTATTGTCTGCCTTGGGAGCGACAGAGACTTGTAACCCAAGAGCGATCATTTTTTACCTAACCGACTTAAAACTGCGTCTTCCTCACCACGTTTCCTTTTAGATAGTAGTGGCTTACACCATGAAATATTTTACGTGGAACATTTTCTGTACAGTGGTGGATGAGGGTGCCTCGAATTGCGTGATGTCGTTGGCATGTTGGAAGGACATTGGCCAGTATAAGTTGTCTTCATCACCTACTTTTATTGTTTAGTATGACATTCGATCTTTTAGACCACACAAAATTATTCCTTCCTTCCCCATGCAGTTGGGAGGTAAAACTATGTGTGTCAAAGTTGAAGTGGTCGATGCACCTCTCGACTACAACATGTTAAGAAAGAGTTGGACTTATGCGATGCATGTAGTGGTTGCTACTATTTTTTAGGTCTTGTGTCTTCCGCATGAGGGTTGGATTGTGACCATTGAACAATTGTCTTTCTCTCATCCTAACCCTTCATAGGGGGCTTTGACGGTCCCGATGATTGATAATCTACATCTTGGTTTTATCAACTTAGGTCATGGTTTTTTTCCATCATTGATGGGAACTTTTGATTACTCGTCGCCTTCTAGCATTGTAAGGATTATATCGACTGTTCTCGACCAACCAAGGGATGCAATTTTACAAGTATCATCATTTCGAACAAGCTACTTTAACGATTTGTGGACTTTACCTTCCCCATCATCTTCGATGGAAGGAATAGGGAATTGCGGCATGGCTATCAACATGGTCGTACTTTAGTAAAAAATGTTGGCCTCCAAACACTTAATGGCACAATGCATGTGTGCCCAGGAACCCTGGTGAAGGGATGCAGATATAGTAATCCACCTGATCAAGAGTAAGATCACATGCAAATATAGGTTGGTGATCTTATGGATTGGCACTTGAGAACCTAACTTCTCAGTTTCGGCCTCATAGTACATCCGAATGTAATTCTCGATGTTGAAAGGCCCCATAGGAAACTTCCTCAATTTAACTGGTTCCCCTCTCCTCGAGAGGCCAGTCAAGAAGTATATGTCCTCCATAGTTGGGGTCAATGATTGACCCTCTAGCATAGAATCATTTGCATTAGGATGTGTTGGAAGTAGGCCGAATCAGAAAGAAAGGTTATTTTTGGAGGAAAGACATGCAAGAGGAAAGAGCCATTTGGAAGGAAAAGTAACACGTGTGCATGCATGGAATACCTAACGACACTAGGGTTAGTTTTTTTGTAATACATTGTAATGGTTGGTGAGCCAAAAATATAAATAAGTAGTACTGAGAAGAAGAAAGGGGAGGAAAATAGAGAGGACTAGAGAGACACATAGGAGAGAGAGAGAGAGAAAGATTATTGTAAGAACTGTATGAATCCTTAAGCTGGTGAGTGAGGGAAGGAGTGAACGACTCTATCCTAAGGGTTAGATCACAGGCTGAGGAGCCTAGTGCGATCTAGTTAGCCTCGCAGGGATCAGGAGCCTGCTGAAGAGAGTGAGAACCAAGAATGTAAACACGTGTAATATCTTTCTAAACCATAATAAAATCATGAGAGCAAGATCTTTGTGGATGTAGCCTAGGAGGGGGTGAACCACGATAACACTGTGTTGTGGAATTGAATGAATGTGAATTTGTGTCTGATTAATTGATGAATGTTAAATGAATGAGGTGACTAAGTAGATATAGTATTTTACATGCATACATAGAATAAATGTCATAACATGATGTTAAATATACTATATAAAGGTTGTGACGTATAAGCACAGATCTCGCTTAGTCCTAGGTTGCAAATACTTGAGTATTGTAGCCACCCATAAGAGCTATATCGGGTGAGACTACGCAGTGCACTCCATGTACTACGTTGCCTTCTGGGTAACTAGAGGGGCTGATAGTCTTTAAGGGATTTTGTTGGGAAGTTGATTGGTTATGAACCAGGGTAAATCTGTAATGTTAAATGGAAAAAATGGAATAATCACATGAGATATACATAAGGTGTGTCAAAAGAATACCGGATCGGATGACAAAAAGGTGAGAGAATGTGAAGCTAAAAGGGGATGTTGAGACTGTGGAATCCCACAAAGGAAGAGATAGAAAGTTGGCTGAAGACAAAGGAGCTAGAGTTTGCGTAGAAGGATAATAGAAACCCCAAGTTAACACCATGCAAGTATCTGGAAAAGTATGTATTCACCGACTTGCATGAAGTATTTTTCTGTGATTTCCCACAGATATTGTAGGAGTGGATCAAAATATTGAAATAAAACCATCCGATGAATCAAATCAGACAGCTAGAGTGGAATCTCGAAGATATCACGCAACTACAATGCGTTGATAATAAATTCATGCACGCATTATATTTTTGGTTAGACAACATTATTGTCAGATTTATCATAGAGTTTGCAGTAGATACAACAAAGTCATAAATTGCAGCTGAACAAGAATTATTGAAGGGACCTCAAGGCAGGTATCTTAGATCATTTTATACTTTCATTCAGATATTGCTATATAACAAAGGTGTAATGACAATGGAGTCAGACATTTAAACTTCGTTGCGTGCATTGGGGAAAGGGGGAAGCAAAGAAAGGAAAAGGAGAAATGGAAGGAGAAGGGGATAAAGAAAATAAGGAGGAGGCCTTGGACCCAATTATGATGGACGATGACCAGATTAAGGGGATCATGATGACAGATGGAAGGACGCGCAGTGGAGTACCCTACAAATACATGGTGAATACCAAGAAGAGAGATATAGTCGAGAGGAAGATCTTGGAAAGTGATGAAGAGGAGGTAGAGGATCTCCGAGATGTGGAGTAGATTGAGGAAATCCTACACACGACATATGAGAGGAAGACGATAGGTCCAAGAGAGGGAATATAAGGAAACAATACTATCCATATTAATGTCAGTGTGGAACCCATAAACCCATGTGCGACTAAAAAAACAAGAAGAACATCACCATTTAGAAAACTGAATTTCAGAAGGAAGATAGCAGGAAGTACATCTACACAAGGAAAAAAAATTGGGGGAGCTATTTCAGGAAGCATTATTCAAGTATCTACACCACACAGATGGAGTAGTTCAACATTCAGGATGGTAGGACATGATCCCACCATCAGGTTACCAGAATTCAAAGGAGAAGCATTGGAGGACCTGGAGAAGCACATTCTTATCTGTGAAAAGATTTGGGAAGAAAAACAAATCACATACGAGGACACTAAAATTTCACAGTTTAGCGACAAACAATCCACTAGGGACAACCAAAATTATTGGAGATATCAATAAGTTGTTGATAAATGAGTTTCAGAAGACAAGTTCAAAGGATCAATACATGAACAAGATGATAGAAATTANTTTCATTCAGATATTTCTATATAACAAAGGTGTAATGACAATGGAGTCATACATTTAAACTTCGTTGCATGCATTGGGGAAAGGGGGAAGCACTGAAAGGAAAAGGAGAAATGGAAGGAGAAGGGGATAAAGGAAATAAGGAGGAGGCCTTGGACCCAATTATGATGGACGATGACCAGATTAAGGGGATCATGATGACAGCTGGAAGGACGCGCAGTGGATTACCCTACAAATACATGGTGAATACCAAGAAGAGAGATATAGTCGAGAGGAAGATCTTGGAAAGTGATGAAGAGGAGGTAGAGGATCTCCGAGCTGTGGAGTAGATTGAGGAAATCCTACACACGACATATGAGAGGAAGACGATAGGTCCAAGAGAGGGAATAAAAGGAAACAATCCTATCCATATTAATGTCAGTGTGGAACCCATAAACCCATGTGCGACTAAAAAAACAAGAAGAACATCACCATTTAGAAAACTGAATTTCAGAAGGAAGATAGCAGGAAGCACATCTACACAAGGAAAAAAAACTGGGGGAGCTATTTCAGGAAGCATTATTCAAGTATCTACACCACACAGATGGAGTAGTTCAACATTCAGGATGGTAGGACATGATCCCACCATCAGGTTACCAAAATTCAAAGGAGAAGCATTGGAGGACCTGGAGAAGCACCTTCTTATCTGTGAAAATATTTGGGAAGAAAAACAAATCACATACGAGGACACTAAAATTTCACAGTTTATCCACAAACAATCCACTAGGGACAACCAAAATTATTGGAGATATCAATAAGTTGTTGATAAATGAGTTTCAGAAGACAAGTTCAAAGGATCAATACATGAACAAGATGATAGAAATTAGACAAAAACCAGGAGAATCCATAAGGGAGACTGACCATAGATTCAAGCGACTGAAAGGAAAGATGAACTATGTCATGACAGATATGCAACATAGGCACTTGTTCGTCAACTCAATATTACCACCATTGAAATATCCACTGCGATAAAAAAAATTTCAGACTCAGGAAGAGGCTCTACAGGAAGCCCTGCAACTAGAATAAAAACAATATCAAAAGATAGATCCAACCATCGAGGAGTTGAAGGAGGATCTAAAGAAATTAACGTTTCAGATAAACTAGAAGAAAAGTAAGGAAAAAAGAGAAGTCATTTGGTGTACCACATGTAGGATAGAAGGACACCATAAGAATACATTTATAACATTCACACAGTACATGGTAGTAGGAATGCCAAATCTGTTACCAACAGGAGGACTATGGTGGGAAATATGTAAGAAATAAGGCCACAATCCATATCACTTCCCAATGATGCAGAAGTACCAGATAGCCTCAAAGATATCGTATTGCAACTTTTGCAAGTCAGTAGGCCTTGATGGCAAAGATTGTAGAACCATGGAGTTGATGAGAGAGAGAACATCAGATGCATACATGGTGCAGGCATAAATGATGACCGGGCAAGACACACTTCATTTTAACCAAGTACGATCCCCATACAAAACTGCACAACAATAGTATAATACTGCGCAACAACCATATAACACAGTGCAACCACACTACAATACCGCGTAGTATAACCAGGTGCCTCGGTATAATGTGCCGTGAGGGGATCGAGCTGGCTACAGAGGCAGAGGAAGAGCAAGAGGAGGCTTTGTAATAGGTAGAGGACCAGTGGTATGTCACAAATTTCAACAACTAGGACACTATGCAAGAGAATGTCCACTTCCACCAGTGACTTGTATGTATTGTTGCACATCAGATCATGACACATAAGAATGTACTACGCTACTAGGAAAGATCTGGGAAAAGAAGAATCAGAACAATCAAAATGTTCAGTGGATTTCAACAGAAGTGAGGGATGAAGGAAGAAACATAAACATAGTTACACGTGGAGGAACTAAAACATGAAATGATGCAATACGACAAGAGCGAGTACAACACCAATGGGTGAATAATAATGTCGAACCAAGGAAATATTGATGTGCAGAATGGAAATGAGATATTCAAGCAGGCCAGGCAAGAATTTATGAATCCGGACATTGCATCGACATCAATCACGCAACATAGTAAGGAAGCACCCGAGTATGAGATTCGTCCATCGTTGGATCACAACAAAGTAACACAACCCTTGGGACAAGTAAGTGCGATCAAAGGCTTTTTACAATCATGTGTAAAATTAATAAATGATCCATCCTTTGTCAAAATATTACAAAATATGCCAGAAAGAAGTAGCATAGAAACAAAAGGAAAGCTAGAACAGAAAATAGTCAATCACCTACATACAAGGAGAAGAACAAGTAGGGAGTTCAGGCTGGATGCAACATTGGAGATCTCAACATGGGAGATATCATACTGGACTTGGGATCTGAAGTCAATGTATTACCCAATAAGACATGGAAATGTATGGGAGAGCCCACATTAGGATATTCACCCATTCAGCTGAAAATATCAAATCAACATAGAGTTCTACCAATTCGGAGACTAAAAGGAGTGACGGTAGACCTTGATGGAGTGCACACTAAAGTTGACTTCGAAGTAATAGAGATGGTGGATGACACAACACCTTACCCAACATTTCTCCATTTGGATTGGAAGTTTGATAACCATGCCATAATCAACTTAAATATGTGAAAAATGAACTTTGAGTCAGGAGAATACAGTGTCATTGCACTATTAGACCCATCGGAAGGGGAAAGGTTTATAGAGCCTACTTGCTTGGAACTGGACGAAATTAGCCAGTTGTACAAGACAACTGTGCGAGATGAGGATTATGTAAACCCAACTACAGATGGGATACTCAGTTGGCGAAGAATCACCTCATGTATGTCAGAATCAGATACGGGTTTAGAGAATTGGCAACAGAGGCTTCAAAAATTTTCCACAATAATATGCACAAGAATAGACCACACAATAAGATGGGTAGGTACGGAGATAAGGGAACCTCCCAACTTCCATGGGGTGAACTATCTAGAAGAATTATTGACATGCTACGAAGATGAAGTGTTAGAAAATCAGAGACTCTTAGCACTAGATATAGCACTCAAGGCCACACCTGCAAGATGGTGGGGCGTGCACAAAGAAAAAATCAAGGACTAGTACCAATGTAAGCGGTTACTGCGCATTAGGTTTGGCGCAGAACAAAGAAGAAACTAGTGATATAAATATGATGGATAGGGGGCACCAACGAGACACTTGGAGAAGTGCAGAGCGTTGTGGAAGATGACACCACCATAAGAGTGGCCTCATCATTTCATCCACACATTAGAGGGCATCCGAGAAAACTGGTATACAGGCCATGAACTGCATAGAGGAACTATGAGCTGGATAGTACTACATCATAAATTTACAGTTACTTTCTCATTTGAGCATGAGATCCCCAACATAGATGAAATACTTAAACAAATAAGAGGGGTGATATTCATTAAGGAACTGGAAGTTGAACTCATAATAGAATAACAACAACAGAACATACAAACAGTGAAAGAACTATTGTCATGCTACCATGCGCAGGAATAAGTACTAGAGGAAGATGACCCACGTGATATATAGATTGAGGAATTTGATGGCAAAATAGAAGTGGAAGGTCCACCTCTAGAATCAAAAGTAATTTCTTCACCGATCAAGGTAAATAAATTCAACATTGGGACAGTTGAGAATCCAATAAAGGCTAGCATTGGAGACTACTGGGATGAGCAAACAGTGGAAAGCATAACAGAGTTACCGCGCGAATAGAACGAACTGTTCCCAATGACGTTCATAGAAATGAAAGGCATAGAGGGAGAGCTAGGTTAAATGAAAATACCACTCAGATCTGAGGCAAGACCGATCAAAAAATGACCATACAAACTAAATCCGATATATAATAAAAAATTCAAAGCTGAGATCGATAGGATGTTGGTGGTTAGAATCATATAACCCGTAGAAGAATCAAAATGGATGAGCCCAATGGTAGTTGAGGAGAAAAAACAAGGGGGGATAAGAATATATGTTGACTTGAGGAAGTTGAATGATGCATGCCTACATGAACCGTTCCCTACACCTTTCAGAGATGAGGTGTTGGAGAACCTAGGAGGACAAGAAGCTTATTCATTCACCAACAGATTTTCAAGATACCACTAGATCAATAAAGCACCATAAGACAAATACAAAACCACTTTTTCTACAGAATGGGGATCCTACTAGTACACAATCATAGTGTTTGGACTGAAGAATGCTCCAACAATATTCTCCAGAGTAGTCATAGCTGCATTTAAATAATTTATCCACTAGTTTTTAGAGGTATACCTGGACAATTGGACAATCTATAGTCTGTTGAAAGACCATGTAGAGTTCTTGCGGCTGATGTTAGAAATATGTAGGCAGTGCCAGATATCGTTAAAAATCAAGAAGTGCATCTTCAGAACACCTTTTTGGATACTGTTGGGCCATATAGTATGCAATTAATGTTTTCTAGTAGATCCTACCAAGATTGCAGTAATCATTAACCTGCCACGACCAAAAATAGTCTATCAACTAAGAGAGACATTGGGACACCCAAGATTCTACAGAAAATTTATAAAAGGGTACGCGCAGATCACCACACCAATGGAGAAAATGCTAAGGAAAGACACAAAGTTTCAGTGGAATGAGGATTTCCAACATGGTATGGATACACTAAAAGAAAAGATAGTAACTGTTGGCCCTTGACCAAGTTTTGGGAGTTTCTTGGTCATGTTGACCTATTTTGGGACTTCGACACCTTGTTGAAGGAAGAGCGCAAGACGAAGCGGAGATCACGGGATCTTGGCCCCCTTTTGGGCCTCTTTTTGGGTTTTTGGGAATATGTAATGGGTATGGGATGTTGGCCCATGGGTTTACCCATGTTTAGGCCTTTTTAATATATAAATAAGTAGCTAGGTGATGTAAGAAGGAGAGACCTATTAGGTTGGTGAGCTAAGTGCTAGATCTATGTGATCGAAGAATTGTAAGTGCTTTATGCGTGACTGTAAGAGGCTTGTAGAGCTGAGTGCAAGTGGTTGTGAGAGATTGTGAAGGGCTTAGTGTTGTAACAAAAGGAAGAAGGATATAACAAGCTACTCAGATCTTTTTTCCTGTGCGGAGTAAGGGTTTTTATGGCTTTGTGCTTGTAACTAATTGAATGAAGATAATAAACAAGAAGAGTTGGTGGATGTAGCCCCAGGGTGGGGGTGAACCATGTAAACATTGTGTTATCTTGATTTGTGCTTATCTGAAAGTGTTTATGTCTTATTTTTCTTAGTGCTTTGAGATGATTATATAGATCTGCTTATGCTTAGTGCTAATGATGTGTAGAATGTTAGATATGATATACATGAATATGCTCAGTGCTTGATCATCTAGATCTGACCTATTTATTTAGGCTAAGTGCTTAATACAGTAGATTAGTGTGGATGCTGCGAAGACCTGTCTTACCAACGAAGTGGTTATTGATTGTATATTGTGGAACTGATAGTGCTAAGTGCTCTATTAGATGGTATAGTCACAGATTTGTGTCCCAGCTAAGGTTGCAGACACTTGAGTCTTGCAACCACCCCTGCCTCTACCTCGAGTGAGACTTCATCTGCTTTGCAGGTGTTTCTGAAAGGGCCAGTAGTTAGGGTTTTTGTTGGTGTGATGTTGTAGCGTTGAACCCTGGGTCTGCCCCTGTGCCAACAAATGGTTCCNACAAACAATCCACTAGGGACAACCAAAATTATTGGAGATATCAATAAGTTGTTGATAAATGAGTTTCAGAAGACAAGTTCAAAGGATCAATACATGAACAAGATGATAGAAATTAGACAAAAACCAGGAGAATCCATAAGGGAGACTGACCATAGATTCAAGCGACTGAAAGGAAAGATGAACTATGTCATGACAGATATGCAACATAGGCACTTGTTCGTCAACTCAATATTACCACCATTGAAATATCCACTGCGATAAAAAAAATTTCAGACTCAGGAAGAGGCTCTACAGGAAGCCCTGCAACTAGAATAAAAACAATATCAAAAGATAGATCCAACCATCGAGGAGTTGAAGGAGGATCTAAAGAAATTAACGTTTCAGATAAACTAGAAGAAAAGTAAGGAAAAAAGAGAAGTCATTTGGTGTACCACATGTAGGATAGAAGGACACCATAAGAATACATTTATAACATTCACACAGTACATGGTAGTAGGAATGCCAAATCTGTTACCAACAGGAGGACTATGGTGGGAAATATGTAAGAAATAAGGCCACAATCCATATCACTTCCCAATGATGCAGAAGTACCAGATAGCCTCAAAGATATCGTATTGCAACTTTTGCAAGTCAGTAGGCCTTGATGGCAAAGATTGTAGAACCATGGAGTTGATGAGAGAGAGAACATCAGATGCATACATGGTGCAGGCATAAATGATGACCGGGCAAGACACACTTCATTTTAACCAAGTACGATCCCCATACAAAACTGCACAACAATAGTATAATACTGCGCAACAACCATATAACACAGTGCAACCACACTACAATACCGCGTAGTATAACCAGGTGCCTCGGTATAATGTGCCGTGAGGGGATCGAGCTGGCTACAGAGGCAGAGGAAGAGCAAGAGGAGGCTTTGTAATAGGTAGAGGACCAGTGGTATGTCACAAATTTCAACAACTAGGACACTATGCAAGAGAATGTCCACTTCCACCAGTGACTTGTATGTATTGTTGCACATCAGATCATGACACATAAGAATGTACTACGCTACTAGGAAAGATCTGGGAAAAGAAGAATCAGAACAATCAAAATGTTCAGTGGATTTCAACAGAAGTGAGGGATGAAGGAAGAAACATAAACATAGTTACACGTGGAGGAACTAAAACATGAAATGATGCAATACGACAAGAGCGAGTACAACACCAATGGGTGAATAATAATGTCGAACCAAGGAAATATTGATGTGCAGAATGGAAATGAGATATTCAAGCAGGCCAGGCAAGAATTTATGAATCCGGACATTGCATCGACATCAATCACGCAACATAGTAAGGAAGCACCCGAGTATGAGATTCGTCCATCGTTGGATCACAACAAAGTAACACAACCCTTGGGACAAGTAAGTGCGATCAAAGGCTTTTTACAATCATGTGTAAAATTAATAAATGATCCATCCTTTGTCAAAATATTACAAAATATGCCAGAAAGAAGTAGCATAGAAACAAAAGGAAAGCTAGAACAGAAAATAGTCAATCACCTACATACAAGGAGAAGAACAAGTAGGGAGTTCAGGCTGGATGCAACATTGGAGATCTCAACATGGGAGATATCATACTGGACTTGGGATCTGAAGTCAATGTATTACCCAATAAGACATGGAAATGTATGGGAGAGCCCACATTAGGATATTCACCCATTCAGCTGAAAATATCAAATCAACATAGAGTTCTACCAATTCGGAGACTAAAAGGAGTGACGGTAGACCTTGATGGAGTGCACACTAAAGTTGACTTCGAAGTAATAGAGATGGTGGATGACACAACACCTTACCCAACATTTCTCCATTTGGATTGGAAGTTTGATAACCATGCCATAATCAACTTAAATATGTGAAAAATGAACTTTGAGTCAGGAGAATACAGTGTCATTGCACTATTAGACCCATCGGAAGGGGAAAGGTTTATAGAGCCTACTTGCTTGGAACTGGACGAAATTAGCCAGTTGTACAAGACAACTGTGCGAGATGAGGATTATGTAAACCCAACTACAGATGGGATACTCAGTTGGCGAAGAATCACCTCATGTATGTCAGAATCAGATACGGGTTTAGAGAATTGGCAACAGAGGCTTCAAAAATTTTCCACAATAATATGCACAAGAATAGACCACACAATAAGATGGGTAGGTACGGAGATAAGGGAACCTCCCAACTTCCATGGGGTGAACTATCTAGAAGAATTATTGACATGCTACGAAGATGAAGTGTTAGAAAATCATAGACTCTTAGCACTAGATATAGCACTCAAGGCCACACGTGCAAGATGGTGGGGCGTGCACAAAGAAAAAATCAAGGACTAGTACCAATGTAAGCGGTTACTGCGCATTAGGTTTGGCGTAGAACAAAGAAGAAACCAGTGATAGAAATATGATGGATAGGGGGCACCAATGAGACACTTGGATAAGTGCAGAGCGTTGTGGAAGATGACACCACCATAAGAGTGGCCTCATCATTTCATCCACACATTAGAGGGCATCTGAGAAAACTGGTATATAGGCTATGAACTGCATAGAGGAACTATGAGCTGGATAGTACTACATCATAAATTTACAATTACTTTCTCATTTGAGCATGAGATCCCCAACATAGATGAAATACTTAAACAAATAAGAGGGGTGATATTCATTAAGGAACCGGAATTTGAACTCATAACAGAATAACAACAACAGAACATACAAACAGTGAAAGAACTATTGTCATGCCACCATGCGCAGGAACAAGTACTAGAGGAAGATGACCCACATGATATCTAGATTGAGGAATTTGATGGCGAAATAGAAGTGGAAGGTCCACCTCTAGAATCAAAAGTAATTGCTTCACCGATCAAGGTAAATAAATTCAACATTGGGACAGTTGAGAATCCAATAAAGGCTAGCATTGGAGACTACTGGGATGAGCAAACAGTGGAAAGCATAACAGAGTTACCGCGTGAATAGAACGAACTGTTCCCAATGACGTTCATATAAATGAAAGGCATAGAGGGAGAGCTAGGTTAAATGAAAATACCACTCAGATCTGAGGCAAGACCGATCAAAAAATGACCATAAAAACTAAAACCGATATATAATAAAAAATTCAAAGCTAAGATCGATAGGATGTTGGTGGCTAGAATCATATAACCCGTAGAAGAATCAAAATGGATAAGCCCAATGGTAGTTGAGGAGAAAAAACAAGGGGGGATAAGAATATATGTTGACTTGAGGAAGTTGAATGATGCATGCCTACATGAACCGTTCCCTACACCTTTCACAGATGAGGTGTTGGAGAACCTAGGAGGACAGGAAGCTTATTCATTCACCAATAGATTTTCAAGATACCATCAGATCAAGATAGCACCATAAGACAAATACAAAACCACTTTTTCTACAGAATGGGGATCCTACCAGTACACAGTCATAGTGTTTGGACTGAAGAATGCTCCAACAATATTCTCCAGAGTAGTCATAGCTGCATTTAAAGAATTTATCCACTAGTTTTTAGAGGTATACCTGGACAATTGGACAATCTATAGTCTGTTGAAAGACCATGTAGAGTTCTTGCGGATGATGTTATAAATATGTAGGCAGTGCCAGATATCGTTAAAAATCAAGAAGTGCATCTTCAGAACACCTTTTGGGATACTGTTGGGCCATATAGTATGCAAGTAATGTTTTCTAGTAGATCCTTCCAAGATTGCAGTAATCGTTAACCTGCCACCACCAAAAATAGTCTATCAACTAAGAGAGACATTGGGACACCCAAGATTCTACAGAAAATTTATAAAAGGGTACGCACAGATCACTGCACCAATGGAGAAAATGCTAAGGAAATACACAAAGTTTCAATGGAATGAGGATTTCCAACATGGTATGGATACGCTAAAATAAAAGATAGTAACTGTTGGCCCTTGACCAAGTTTTGGGATTTTCTTGGTCATGTTGACCTATTTTGGGACTTCGACACCTTGTTGAAGGAAGAGCGCAAGACGAAGCGGAGATCACGGGATCTTGGCCCCCTTTTGGGCCTCTTTTTGGGTTTTTGGGAATATGTAATGGGTATGGGATGTTGGCCCATGGGTTTACCCATGTTTAGGCCTTTTTTAATATATAAATAAGTAGCTAGGTGATGTAAGAAGGAGAGACCTAGTAGGTTGGTGAGCTAAGTGCTAGATCTATGTGATCGAAGAATTGTAAGTGCTTTATGCATGACTGTAAGAGGCTTGTAGAGCTGAGTGCAAGTGGTTGTGAGAGATTGTGAAGGGATTAGTGTTGTAACACAAGGAAGAAGGATATAACAAGCTACTCAGATCTTTTTTCCTGTGCGGAGTAAGGGTTTTTATGGCTTTGTGCTTGTAACTGATTGAATGAAGATAATAAAGAAGAAGAGTTGGTGGACGTAGCCCCAGGGTGGGGGTGAACCATGTAAACATTGTGTTATCTTGATTTTTTCTTATCTGAAAGTGTTTATGTCTTATTTTTCTTAGTGCTTTGAGATGATTATATAGATCTGCTTATGCTCAATGCTAATGATGTGTAGAATGTTAGATCTGATATACATGAATATGCTCAGTGCTTGATCATCTAGATCTTGTTATCGCACGGTTTGTAGGAGGGGTTTAGATAGCTTGAGTCAAGGATTTGAAACCGGCGTAACAGGAGCTTCCCCACCCACTGTCACCTCGATGGGGGGCTCTTTCTATTTAGGAGGGCTAGTCCAAGGGAGACGTCCCTAATGTAATCTGGGTTTTAGAGAGGCTAAGGGATAACGATCAAGGCAAGTGATTCCCCTTCACAGATTACAGCCAAGTATGAGATAGTCAAGGAGAGATATCCACTGATGATGCACCTGTTTGCGAGACAAGACAAAGAAGACTAGAATATGTGCTTGCAGTGGGTTAGTACTTCATAATATCAATGACTATCCTTTAATATATATGAGCAA
>JZKD02S1622117.1:10936-30568 GCA_000966675.3 Picea glauca | reverse complement strand
AGTGTTGAGTGTGAAATCCTTTTGGTATTGTAATATCTTAAGCTAGGTGTGAAGGTAAAACCCTACAGTTGGGTGCACAGGGAGAGGAGAGAAAAAGAGGAGAAGAGAGAATATTTTCTAGCTAAGAGAGAAGACAAGAACTGTATGCTTTACCTTGATATAATATAGCACAATTTTGTGGACGTAGCCCTAGAGGGAGGGTGAACCACGTATATTTTGTGTTGTGTGTGATTGGTATTTCATATCTGTCATTTATATACTGTTATTGCATTGTTGTGGTAGATATGAATGTTGTGCTGTTCTTGTGTAATATCGACTTGATATTCCCTTTGGTTGTAGACATCTCTATCCTGCAACCCCCTCATAGCTACTTCGGGTGAGACTGCATCTGCTTCACAGGTGTTGCCGAAAGGGCCAATAGCTAGGGATTGTTGGTGCACTCTTGGAGATAAACCTTGGGTCTACCTCTGTGCCAACATTCAGCCTCTTGGCCAAAATTTTCGAGCCATTCTTTTAAATGCTCATCTCCTTCTAATGGGGTAGACATCAATGTCTACTCCTTCTCTTCTTCTTTGATAGCTTCTGCTGGCTTTATTTCTCCTTATGTTGCACTTTCATCATGTGCACTGGCCTCTACTTGGTTTTCTGGTAGGAATATCTTTATCCCTCCAATAATCAGAATGCTCTTCTGATTCTCCTCCTTTGTGATGGAAGTATTTAAATTCTCATTGTATTCATTCAATTGGTCTTCAAATCCACATGAATCTTCATTTATCAACACTCCTTGCTGACATGAACTCGGTTCTAAGCTCTCGATACTTTTATAAAGTCTCATCTCTCTCTCCCTTCCCACTTGGCAATTTGGGACTCCTCTTCTGCCCACCTGGCAGTCTATGAGATCAACTGATCCCATCTCATTGCCCACTTGGCGATATGAACTTTTGATACTGCTCCTCTGGCAGTATTTGGGGCCTCCACCTAGTCTCTTTCCATTTCCCACCTGGCAACTCGAAAGTTCATTTCTTCCCACCTGACAGTTTATGAGATCTTCATTTGATCTCTTCTCCTCCTCGTCGCTGAGATTTCTCCCAGTTTCTGGTTCACAGACGTGAATCAGTTCCTCCTCTGGTTCATTGAGGTTTTTAGCATGCCTCAACCACCTTCTCATCAGCCTTCACTTTCCTTTGGCCAATAATTCATTTACTATCCATTTCACTCTCTTCTTCATGGGCCATTCATACACCCAATGCGTTTTTGCATCCCACTGCATCTCAAATGAAAGTTTCTCCATTCTTTCTCTTATCTCATTGAGATCCAGATCCATATATGGATTGTTCTTCTTCTCATAGTGGCCTTATCTTCGACCACGTTCATGGAATTCAGTAGACATTTCCACCTTCTACTTGCCCTTCTGGAAAGTCTATGAATCACTCTTCATCTACGAGCATCTCCATCTCCTCCCACAACTTACTCGTCTATTTAAAAAATTTCTGCTATGTCCATGCAACAACCTTCTCACAGAGTGTCAATACTCTGCTTCTTTCTTTCACTTGTTGTCTACAGGAAAAATCCTTCTTGTGATACCATTTGATGATACTACACTATCTCCTTTTCTTTGTTATCTATAAGAAAGGCTTAGTATTCTGATTACCTTTGTTGGCTACATAAATCAATTATGTGCTCTGATACCACCTGATGGTGTGTATCATAGTATATCCTTTCTCTTCTCTCTGCCACAAAAATAAACAATCTGAGCTCTGATACCACCTGATGGTGTGTATAAGAGTATTTTCTTTATCTACTCTCTGGTACCTGAAAACAAAGATAACAACTTTATCCCTTTCTCTTTCACCTGAAATATACAGATAAAAATTCTCGCTCTGATACCACTTGATGGTATCAGACGATATTATTTCACCATGCTTCTTTTGTCTGTGGTATGCAAACAAAAATGTGGCTTTGATACCACCTAATGCATCCCCCCCTACTTCCCCATAGGGATGCACAACCTTCCAGTCTTGGATCCTCTGAATCTCAAGTCTAAAGACTCTCTAGAACCTTAAAGTTCCCCCTCTGTATCTAAACACAGGCCCCCTCGGCTTCCTTGTGTAGTTTAACAACAACCAACAACCTTCCCTTTCGTTCTATGTGAAAACTCAAAGTGCCAGTGTTAGCTCCCTTTTAGATGATCCCTCACTTGATATGACCTGAGGCTATGACCATGTGATTGCGAGCACGGTCATAAGCGGTTTGGATTTAAACCACCTTTGGGACCGCAATAATCCTCCGTCCTACACGTGTCCTCCAGACAAAACCACAGTTCAAATTGCAGCCCGCCTTCGATTCCTTAACCTCCTTGCAACTTATTTCCCCGAAATGACATGGGATCGTTGATCTCACGATATTCACGATAATGTCCAAATAAACACTTCAAATTTGCGCCCCATCTACGGATCAGATCTACTTCCTCTTAGATCAATGACTGTAATTTATTTCACAACTCCAGACTTCGGGTGTTTGAAATCTCAAACCCAACTCCTCCCGTATGTCAATCTCCTGGAGTTAACGATCTATGAACACTTGTCCAACTTAATCAACGATTGTTCTCCTCCTTCAGATGTTGACCTTTCAAACTAGCTCAACGGTCCAACGACCCCTTCTCGATCGACGATCGATATTTCCTCCGGGGCTCCGGACTTTTGAGATTTCAAATCTCAAACTCTCGTCTCTGCTGACTGGGTATCTCCTAGATTGGAATATCCACTGACACGTATCCTTCCTCATATCAACGACTCTCATCGCTTCAGGACTCCGACCTTCAGAGATTTCAAATCTCAACGACCACAAAGTCTCTGGTGTGAATCCTTCTGGAGTTCACGATCTAGTGACACCTGTCCAACCCAGATCAATGACTATCATTCGCTTCGGTGGTCTGGGATTCAGCGACCTCAAACCTCAAACTTCTCCTTTGCGTTCTCCCATAGTGATTTCTCTCGAAGTCCACGATCTTCCACCATGTGCCCCTTCTGGATCTGACAGTCCCAAATCCATTCTGGCCCTTCATCTCTCTGCGCTCTGTATGTTTCAAGTTTCAAATTCGACGTCTTATGCACTCGCGATATCTAACGATGACTGATCCAAAGTCTAAGATTCACTCCAGATGATCTGATGTCTCATGTCTATTTGGATGATCGAACGACTGAGATTCCACTTCGACGTTTCGAGGCTCCGAAATTTGGGAATCTCAAGTTTCAAACTGTTCTCCCTCCTGAGCTCACAACTACCAATGGCTATGATTCATCCTGGTGATCCGACAATTTTTGTTTATCCCACGCAGTTTGATGGCTCAGATCTATCCCTGTGGTTGGATGACTGAGGTTCTATTCCGGGGTTCTAGCGCTCCATGCTTTGGAAATTGCAAGTCTCAAACCTTAAGAAATTCTCTCTCCTGTGCATGCGAGCGTTAAGACTCATGCACCTTCCCCTAATCAGACAGTTGTTGATCCTATTCAAGCTCAGATCCAATAGATGGGATCCATTCTTTCCTTTGCACTTCCTTTTCTCACTGGACGTAGATCTAACGGTCTAGGTTCTTCTCCACAACCGATCAAATGGTTGTTGTTTCTCCTCCTCCCAAGCTTTAGACTTCTCCCGAATTAGAATATTTTGTTAGTGTTCAAAAGGTCTCGGCCTTCAAACTTCTCTCACGAACCCGACTCCTTTGGGTCTCTCTTACGCTATTGCAGCGTTATCTCCTGAGCTTATGGATTCAGAACAAGTCTAATTCCTACACACTTTTCTGCGTTACTTCTCTTGAGTTTGATCTCCTCAAAGGATTTCAATCTCCCACACACACCTTGTGTTCTCAGGATCTCATCGAACTCATAATCCGAAGGATTTCATGAACAAGAAATACTTCTCTCCCTCCTAACGTTCTCCTGCTCGATGCACTCCTTACAGAGCTTTTTCCTCACAGAGTATTCAACAACTGCATTTCTCCCAAACTCGACATGGAGTTCATCTGTGCACACCTGCACCAACTCAATTCCCACTTGGAAGAGCTCTATAGAGTCCTCAGTAACTCTGGTTCTCTCTAAACTCAATATAGATATCTTCCTGTGCACTCCTTGCACTTCTGCTGATGAAGGTTCAACAATATCCCTCCTGAGCTTTCACTTGAGGTTAGACCTCTATGAACGCACTCTTTTCGGAATGTGTGCACTCCTTGCACTCAGAAACACAAAGATGAGAAACCGTTGAAACTCATGCAATACTTCACCAGTTACACATTCAAAACATGAAAATGCATAAAAACATATAAAGCATACATAAACACATGATATGCAGGTAAAACTTCTTTTCTATTATCTCTGTGTGTCTATACAAATGATTTATAAAAATTGGACTGTGAAAAAGTCCCATTTCTCTCAAGATCTCTCTCTCAGAACTTCTAAAACCTCCTAAGGCCTCTCTACCGATACCTCTCTATCATTCTCTGCCTATCTACCTTATGAAATCTGATACAAGATCTCCTTACAAATGAGGGGATCCGTGAGACCGTCGTCTCTCACCTAACCTCACCTATTACATTGAAGTTTCATAAATGTTTACCCAGACCTGACTACGATCTGGGCCTGCTACAGGAAACCTTTTAAATGAAATCCAACCACTTCATGTACAAAGTCATGGCTCGACATTTACAACCTTACAACACAAAAATCCGTGTAGGATTATTTCAAATTTAAAAAAATGGGAGGTTTAATGCCTCTCCCTCTCTCCATTGCGCGTTTGTGTGCTGGCGCATTTGATGAGGTGGATCGATGCTCCTGCATCACATTATTTACTGGGAAAACATTTCAATATGTTCACGAACCATTCAACGCTCAAATACCTAGTCAACAAGCCAATGTTGGGGGGGAGAATTTTCAGATGGCTATTGTTGTTTGAAGAATTTGATTTTGAAGTAAAGTCAAGACAGGGAAGTTAAATGCCAGACCTAATCACCTACCGAGGATGACAAATGGGCAGGAACCTACAAATCTAGAGGACAACTTTCTGGATGCACAATTATTTTCAGTATAGATCATCGATGAATACTTCAGAGTCATTATCCAATACTTGAGTACATGGACTACGCCACAAGAATTCAACACCATGCAGAAGAAAAACCTGATAGTTTGGGCTGCAGACTATGTTATCGTATTAATCGGTAGGTGCAAACACTAACAGATCTCCCTAGATCCACCTGGATCTAGAACAAAACAGGACAGGACATGACTCTTTCCCTAAGTTTTTTCCGTTGAATTAACTAGGAGGCAAGAACAAATAACATACCTTATTATCGCTTCCTAGGGTCTTTGTTGCTCCCACTTCGCTCCAATGCTCTCATGAAGTCAAGACCAAGACAACACAAACCAACCAAAGTGAAGATAGCACAATATATCCAACTGTCAACCTATGTGTATGATCAAGGAATTAGACAATAAAGTGGAAATAGCTTTATGGGAAAGGGACATGCCACTGTATCATATTAATGGAAAGTAAAGATTACAACCTNATTTATATACTGTTATTGCATTGTTGTGGTAGATATGAATGTTGTGTTTTTCTTGTGTAATATCGACTTGATATTCCCTTTGGTTGTAGACATCTCTATCCTGCAACCCCCTCATAGCTACTTCGGGTGAGAATGCATCTGCTTCACAGGTGTTGCCGAAAGGGCCAATAGCTAGGGATTGTTGGTGCACTCTTGGAGATAAACCTTGGGTCTGCCTCTGTGCCAACATTCAGCCTCTTGGCCAAAATTTTCGAGCCATTCTTTTAAATGCTCATCTCCTTCTACTGGGGTAGACATCAATGTCTACTCCTTCTCTTCTTCTTTGATAGCTTCTGCTGGCTTTATTTCTCCTTATGTTGCACTTTCATCATGTGCACTGGCCTCTACTTGGTTTTCTGGTAGGAATATCTTTATCCCTCCAATAATCAGAATGCTCTTCTGATTCTCCTCCTTTGTGATGGAAGTATTTAAATTCTCATTGTATTCATTCAATTGGTCTTCAAATCCACATGAATCTTCATTTATCAACACTCCTTGCTGACATGAACTCAGTTCTGAGCTCCTGATACTTTTAGAAAGTCTCATCTCTCTCTCCCTACCCACTTGGCAATTTGGGACTCCTCTTCTGCCCACCTGGCAGTCTATGAGATCAACCGATCCCATCTCATTGCCCACTTGGCGATATGAACTTTTGATACTGCTCCTCTGGCAGTATTTGGGGCCTCCACCTGGTCTCTTTCCATTTCCCACCTAGCAACTTGAAAGTTCATTTCTTCCCACCTGACAGTTTATGAGATCTTCATTTGATCTCTTCTCCTCCTCGTCGCTGAGATTTCTCCCAGTTTCTGGTTCACAGATGTGAATCAGTTCCTCCTCTAGTTCATTGAGGTTTTTAGCATGCCTCAACCACCTTCTTATCAGCCTTCGCTTTCCTTTGGCCAATAATTCCTTTACTATCCATTTCACTCTCTTCTTCATGGGCCATTCATACACCCAATGCATTTTTGCATCCCACTGCATCTCAAATGAAAGTTTCTCCATTCTTTCTCTTATCTCATTGAGCTCCAGATCCATATATGGATTGTTATTCTTCTAATGGTGGCCTTATCTTCGACCACGTTCATGGCATTCAGTAGACATTTCCACCTTCTACTTGCCCTTCTGGAAAGTCTATGGATCACTCTTCATCTACGAGCATCTCCATCTCCTCCCACAACTTACTCGTTTATTTAAAAATTTTCTGCTACATCCATGCAACAACCTTCTCACAGAGTGTCAATACTCTGCTTCTTTCTTTCACTTGTTGTCTACAGGAAAAATCCTTCTTGTGATACCATTTGATGATACTAGAATATCTCCTTTTCTTTGTTATCTATAAGCAAGGCTCAGTATTCTGATTACCTTTGTTGGCTACATAAATCAATTATGTGCTCTGATACCACTTGATGGTGTGTATCATAGTATATCCTTTCTCTTCTCTCTGCTACAAAAATAAACAATCTGATCTCTGATACCACCTGATGGTGTGTATAAGAGTATTTTCTTTATCTACTCTCTCGTACCTGAAAACAAAGATAACAACTTTCTCCCTTTCTCTTTCACCTAAAATATACAGATGAAAATTCTCGCTCTGATACCACTTGATGGTATCAGACGATATTATTTCACCATGCTTCTTTTGTCTATGGTATGCAAACAAAAATGTGGCTTTGATACCACCTAATGCATCCCCCCCCTACTTCCCCATAGGGATGCGCAAACTTCCAGTCTTGGATCCTCTGAATCTCAAGTCTAAAGACTCTCTAGAACCTTAAAATTCCCCCTTTGTATCTAAACACAGGCCCCCTCGCCTTCCTTGTGTAGTTTAACAACAACCAACAACCTTCCCTTTCGTTCTATGTGAAAACTCAAAGTGCCAGTGTTAGCTCCCTTTTAGATGATCCCTCACTTGATATGACCTAAGGCTATGACCATGTGATTGCGAGAACGGTCATAAGTGGTTTGGATTTAAACCACCTTTGGGACCACAATAATCCTCCGTCCTACACGTGTCCTCCAGACAAAACCACAGTTCAAATTGCAGCCCGCCTTCGATTCCTTAACCTCCTTGCAACTTATTTCCCCGAAATGACATGGGATCGTCTATCTCACGATATTCACGATAATGTCCAAATAAACACTTCAACTTTGCGCCCCATCTATGGATCAGATCTACTTCCTCTTAGATCAATGACTGTAATTTCTTTCAAAACTCCAGACTTCGGGTGTTTGAAATCTCAAACCCAACTCCTCCCGTATGTCAATCTCCTGGAGTTAACGATCTATGAACACTTTTCCAACTTAATCAATGATTGTTCTCCTCCTTCAGATGTTGACCTTTCAAAATATCTCAACGGTCCAACGACCCCTTCTCGATCGACGGTCGATATTTCCTCCGGGGCTCAGGACTTCTGAGATTTCAAATATCAAACTCTCATCTCTGCTGACTGGGTATATCCTAGATTGGAAGATCCGCTGACACGTATCCTTCTTCATATCAATGACTCTCATCGCTTTAGGACTCCGACCTTCAAAGATTTCAAATCTCAACGACCACAAAGTCTCCGGTGTGAATCCTTCTGGAGTTCATGATCTAGTGACACCTGTCCAACCTAGATCAATGACTATCATTCGCTTCGGTGGTCTGGGATTCGGCGACCTCAAACCTCAAACTTCTCCTTTGCGTTCTCCCGTAGTGATTTCTCCCGAAGTCCACGATCTTCCGCCATGTGCCCCTTCTGGATCTGACAGTCCCAAATCCGTTCTGGCCCTTCATCTCTCTGCGCTCTGTATGTTTCAAGTTTCAAATTCGACGTCTTATGCACTCACGATATCTAACGATGACTGATCCAACGTATGAGATTCACTCCAGATGATCTGATGTCTCATGTCTATTTGGATGATCGAACGACTGAGATTCCACTTCGATGTTTCGAGGCTCCGAACTTTTGGAATCTCAAGTTTCAAACCGTTCTCCCTCCTGAGCTCACAACTACCAATGGCTATGATTCATCCTGGTGATCCGACAATTTTTGTTTATCCCACGCAGTTTGATGGCTCAGATCTATCCCTGTGGTTGGATGACNATCCAACTGTCAACCTATGTGTATGATCAAGGAATTAGACAATAAAGTGGAAATAGCTTTATGGGAAAGGGACATGCCACTGTATCATATTAATGGAAAGTAAAGATTACAACCTAATCCTTGATGCCGCAAACTTCCTTTCGATGGCTCTTGGCTCCGACACACACACTTGCTCAATCCTTGCATGAAGAATATCAAATCCTCTTGAAAGACTTGCTATAGTCTCCAAGCTGTTGTTCAATGCTTAAGTCCTTCACACAATTCTTTCACCAATTCTCCAATGAATCTTGCTTAACCTTTTCCATGAGAATTCACTCAATATATAGGAGAGAATGAGATAGTTACTTGGATAAGAATGATCCCAAAATATCAGGGAATCCAGTACAAGGATAACCATTCAAATGCCAACCCACCCTTCTAGAAGATTCCCTTCTAGAAACATCGAGAATTCATCTTTTTCCATGCTTTAGGAAGAGTTCGCACCCTGACTATTCAACACAGTGTGAGAAGTTCACACCCTGGATTAAAGAAACCTGCGAGAATCAGGCATTCTCTCACCCAAATATACTAGCAGCCTGCGAACCTTCTTCAAAAATGAGTTTTCTGGGAAGAGATGAAAGTAACTTTTCTCAGAAGAAAGTTCTTATGAAGAGCCTGAGTACACCATCATCAATACATCATCATGATGACCAAAATCATGGGTAACAGACTATGAGTTGATTGTAGGACACTTATAAAAAATGGGCGCATATAACATCTTGAGAAGATGTGTGCTAGAACATGAAAGACCTATAATTTTAGTAGAATCCCATGAGGGAATTATGAAGAAAACACTGCCACATAGAAGGTATTGTGTGCAGGAATTTGGTGGCTCACTATTCACAGAGACTCAAAGGATTATTTCCAAAAATGTGATGTATGTCAGAGGGTTGGTAAACCTAATAGAAGGGACGAGATGCCCCTGCAACCATAGGTAACTTTGCAGGTATTTGACAACTGGGAAATAGATTTTGTGGGACCAATTAAACCACCAACAAAAAGGACAGGAGCAAGGGAAGAGAAAACAACACGCTTCCTGTTCGAATAAGTTATCACTAGATTTGGTTGCCTTGGGATTTTGATGAGTGACCAAGGCACTCACTTCATTAACAATACTATTAAGGCTATGACCGAGGAATTCGATGTTCATCATCAAAAGAGTACACCATATCATCTTCAAGCAAATGGAACAGTGGAATCATTTAACAAGATCCTTGAAAATACACTGACGAAGATTTGTAACATTAATAGGGATGATTGGGACCTAAAGATACCAAAAATATTGTGGGCATACATGAACACATGCAAGAAATTGATAGGACAAGCGCCATTCAGATTGGTATATGGATAAGAAGCAGTAGTGCCACTGGAATGTTTTGTACCCAGTCTGCGTGTAGCAACAATTACGAACATGACAGAATGAGGTGCAGTAAAAAATAGGCTGAATCAACTGATGATGATGGAGGAAGATATGATTCTAGCAGGGTTGCACCAAGAAGTCTAGAAAGCAAGGGACAAATCTTGGCATGAAAGACATATCAAGAGGAAAAATTTCAAGGAAGGAGACTTAGTTTTGATGTATGACAATAAATCCCTTCAGCATCCAGGAAAAATCATAATGAATTGGTTAGGACCATAGGAAGTAAAAATTGTTACAGATGGGGGAGTTGTACAGTTGAAGGATTTAGGAGGCACAAAACTCAGAGGGATGACCAAAGGGATCCGACTGAAGATGTATAGGGATAGTCAACCCCTTTGCAAAAAAAAAATAACCACGTCGTGTCGGACATCAAAATATAACAACATAGGTATACTATGTCGAAAAGAGAATGAGCACACACACTCAAAAATTATATCACGATGGAGACAAGTCCAACGGTTACTACAAAGAGGAAACAACAAGAAATATGGATATAGGAAAAATAATCTCCAACTGATGGCGCCTATCAAAATTGAATTCCACAAATGATTCATGGGATGCCCCATTAATCGCGCCAACTGGCGACGACAAGGGAAATCAATGGAAAGTACGTGGGAAATGACGGTTAAATTAAAACACAATCACGGTAACATCTCTGACAAGATTCACATGACCCCAATACAAATAAAGCACGTGAGAGCGGAAAGGTTATTGTGAAACCAGAAAAGGCACATAGCGATAGAGAAAACAAAGTAGAGATTTAAGGTTGCAGAGGTTGCAGAGGCCACTAAGCTCAACGAACAACACCCTTACCACCATGGAACCACCAAAACAGGGAGAACCAAGCCAGACTAGTAGATGAAATTGAAGCAACACTAGAGCACCACCGCAGCCATAGGGAAACAAAAAACAACCACCTTAGCCTCTAGAAGTCATCAACGTGGATGAAATCTCATCGTCTGATGTGACACCACGAAGCCCCACACCAATTGTGGAGGAAAACCATCAGACAACACCAGTGGACATGGACATGGATGTACCCGAAGGAGGCCAGGGACAATAAGAGGATGACACAGGTAACCAAGTGCACCCTGAAAACCATGAAGAAGCCCCAAGAGCCAATGGGATTACCCCAAACCAGGCTTAAACGACCACGCTGGAAAGGTCACAGACAACCATGCCAGAATAGCCACAGGAGGGAACAATGGAAGATGTCACTGATCGACCAGAGGAGTGATGTAGGAGCATTGTAAGAAGCCAGCTAAGCAAGCATAAAGGCGGAAGACAGCTGAAAGAGTGCAGCACACAATTTGCACATTTTGAAATGTTTTTGAAAAATTAATGAGCAGATATTAATGTAGTAGTTAAAGGAAGCGTACTTGCATTTTGTAAACAGATCTTGAGCGATTTGCTCTCATCTGCAGGATGTAATAGGCATTAAATCTGTTTAATGAAACTAGGTAGATTTGAATTGAGATTAGACAGTTTTAGAAGCGTAGGAGGGAAAACGAATATAGACACCCTGACCCTTGTATCATTGTAATCTTTGTAACATTATCATCATTGATAACTACAACAGAGAGATGTAGAGAAGAACCCATGTACAGGAGCACTTGAGTTAATATATGAAGCTTTGACTCAATATTCATGGTGTTATGATGCTTACTGTTTACATTTGCTGAATGGTATGCTTACAATTGATTTATTTCATGTTTCAATGCTGGGTTGAATGTGTGATTTCATGTTGAATGTATGAAGTCTGAGAGAGGAGAAAAATGAGTTTCAATTGTTTCTCATCTTGAGAATTCCTACAAGGAGTGAAGTGAAACATCTGCAAGGTGTGCATTGACAATAGTTTGAGTTTTATCTCAGAAATCTCAGGAGAGATACCATTGTTCTCATACCAGCAGAAGTGCAGGTGAAGCACATAGCCGTGCAAGGTGTGCATAGGCTAGTTGAAGCCTTAGAAGTTATTAACTAAGGTGAAGGTGGAAGGACTATTGTTGCAAAGAGCGCACAAAGTCGAGGACTCAAATAACCAAAGGTTATTTGAAAGATTGNTAAGTCCTTCACACAATTCTTTCACCAATTCTCCAATGAATCTTGCTTAAAATTTTCCATGAGAATTCCCTCAATATATAGGAGAGAATGAGATAGTTACTTGGATAAGAATGATCCCAAAATATAAGGGAATCCAGTACAAGGATAACCATTCAAATGCCAACCCACCCTTCTAGAAGATTCCCTTCTAGAAACATCGAGAATTCATCTTTTTCCATTCTTTAGGAAGAGTTCGCACCCTGACTATTCAACACAGTGTGAGAAGTTCACACCCTGGCTTAAAGCAACCTGCGAGAATCAGGCATTCTCGCACCCAAATATACTAGCAGCCTGCGAACCTTCTTCAAAAATGAGTTTTCTGGGAAGATATGAAAGTAACTTTTCTCAGGAGAAAGTTCTTATGAAGAGCCTGAGTACACCATCATCAATACATCATCATGACGACCAAAATCATGGGTAACAGACTATGAGTTGATTGTAGGAAACTTATACAAAATGGGCGCATATAACATCTTGAGAAGATGTGTGCTAGAACATGAAAGACCTAGAATTTTAGTAGAATCCCATGAGGGAATTATGAAGGAAACACTGCCACATAGAAGGTATTGTGCGCAGGAATTTGGTGGCTGAATATTCACAGAGATTCAAAGGATTATTTCCAAAAATCTGATGTATGTCAGAGGGTTGGTAAACCTAATAGAAGGGACGAGATGCCCCTGCAACCATAGGTAACTTTGTAGGTATTTGACAACTGGGAAATAGATTTTGTGGGACCAATTAAACCACCAACAAAAAGGACAGGAGCAAGGGAAGAGAAAACAACACGCTTCCTGTTCGAATAAGTTATCACTAGATTTGGTTGCCCTGGGATTTTGATGAGTGACCAAGGCACTCACTTCATTAACAATACTATTAAGGCTATGACCGAGAAATTCGATGTTCATCATCAAAAGAGTACACCATATCATCTTCAAGCAAATGGAACAGTGGAATCATTTAAGAAGATCCTTGAAAATGCAATGACGAAGATTTGTAACATTAATAGGGATGATTGGGACCTAAAGATAACAAAAATATTGTGGGCATACATGAACACATGCAAGAAATTGATAGGACAAGTGCCATTCAGATTGGTATATGGATAAGAAGCAATAGTGCCACTGGAATGTTTTGTACCCAGTCTGCGCATAGCAACAATTACGAACATGACAGAATGAGGCGCAGTAAAAAATAGGCCGAATCAACTGATGATGATGGAGGAAGATATGATTCTAGCAGGGTTGCACCAAGAAGTCTAGAAAGAAAGGGACAAATCTTGGCATGAAAGACATATCAAGAGGAAAAATTTCAAGGAAGGAGACTTAGTTTTGATGTATGACAATAAATCCCTTTAGCATCCAGGAAAAATCATAATGAATTGGTTAGGACCATAGGAAGTAAAAATTGTTACAGATGGGGGAGTTGTACAGTTGAAGGATTTAGGAGGCACAAAACGCAGAGGGATGACCAAAGGGATCCGACTGAAGATGTATAGGGATAGTCAACCCCTTTGCAAAAAAAAAAAACCACGTCGTGTCGGACATCAAAATATAACAACATAGGTATACTATGTCGAAAAGAGAATGAGCGCACACACTCAAAAATTATATCACGATGGAGACAAGTCCAACGGTTACTACAAAGAGGAAACAACAGGAAATATGGATATAGGAAAAATAATCTCCAACTGATGGCGCCTATCAAAATTGAATTCCACAAATGATTCATGGGATGCCCCATTAATCGCGCCAATTGGCGACGACAAGGGAAATCAATGGAAAGTACGTGGGAAATGACGGTTAAATTAAAACACAATCGCGGTAACATCTCCGACAAGATTCACACGACCCCAATACAAATAAAGCACGTGAGAGCGGAAAGGTTATTGTGAAACCAGAAAAGGCACATAGCGATAGAGAAAACAAAGTAGAGAGTTAAGGTTGCAGAGGTTATAGAGGCCACTAAGCTCAACGAACAACACCCTTACCACCATGGAACCACCAAAACAGGGAGAACCAAGCCATACTGGTAGATGAAATTGAAGCAGCACTAGAGCACCACCGCAGCCATAGGGAAAAGAAAAACAACCACCTTAGCCTCTAGAAGTCATCAACGTGGATGAAATCTCATCGTCTGATGTGACACCACGAAGCCCCACACCAATTGTGGAGGAAACCCATCAGACAACACCAGTGGACATGGACATGGATGTACCCGAAGGAGGCCAGGGACAATAAGAGGATGACACAGGTAACCAAGTGCACCCTGAAAACCATGAAGAAGCCCCAAGAGCCAATGGGATTACCCCAAACCAGGCTTAAACGACCACGCTGGAAAGGTCACAGACAACCATGCCAGAATAGCCACAGGAGGGAACAATGGAAGATGTCACTGATCGACCAGAGGAGTGATGTAGGAGCATTGTAAGAAGCCAGCTAAGCAAGCATAAAGGCGGAAGACAGCTGAAAGAGTGCAGCACACAATTTGCACATTTTGAAATGTTTTTGAAAAATTAATGAGCAGATATTAATGTAGTAGTTAAAGGAAGCGTACTTGCATTTTGTAAACAGATCTTGAGCGATTTGCTCTCATCTGCAGGATGTAATAGGCATTAAATCTGTTTAATGAAACTAGGTAGATTTGAATTGAGATTAGACAGTTTTAGAAGCGTAGGAGGGAAAACGAATATAGACACCCTGACCCTTGTATCATTGTAATCTTTGTAACATTATCATCATTGATAACTACAACAGAGAGATGTAGAGAAGAACCCATGTACAGGAGCACTTGAGTTAATATATGAAGCTTTGACTCAATATTCATGGTGTTATGATGCTTACTGTTTACATTTGCTGAATGGTATGCTTACAATTGATTTATTTCATGTTTCAATGCTGGGTTGAATGTGTGATTTCATGTTGAATGTATGAAGTCTGAGAGAGGAGAAAAATGAGTTTCAATTGTTTCTCATCTTGAGAATTCCTACAAGGAGTGAAGTGAAACATCTGCAAGGTGTGCATTGACAATAGTTTGAGTTTTATCTCAGAAATCTCAGGAGAGATACCATTGTTCTCATACCAGCAGAAGTGCAGGTGAAGCACATAGCCGTGCAAGGTGTGCATAGGCTAGTTGAAGCCTTAGAAGTTATTAACTAAGGTGAAGGTGGAAGGACTATTGTTGCAAAGAGCGCACAAAGTCGAGGACTCAAATAACCAAAGGTTATTTGAAAGATTGTCGCAAGGAGTGCGAGAAAGATTTCTCTTGGAGACTTAAGTTCACAAGTGAAAGCTCAGGAGGCTTAGTACCTTTAAAAGTGTTAAGAGGAAGATGGGGAGAAAAATCATCGCGTAGAAGTTAAGTTCCAGTGGAAGGATTCCAAGTTAGTTTTAACCAGAGATTTTTGAATCTCTAATCGGGCGGTCATAATTCTCCATGGAGAAATCGCGAAGTCGCGAGGACCGTAGGATCCAGTGAAGCTGCAAGGTGGTTAGAGGTTGGTGAAACCCATCACCTTAGGATCCAAGATCAACGTGAGTCATTGATCGTGCTTTGTGTAAGCCGTTGGATCATATCGCGAACTCAGGGTTCGTGAGTGTGGAGGCCAGACCAAAATTCTTGTTTTGCGTGAAGTTTCGAGTTACGAGGAGCAGGAAGGATATCCAGACCATTGGATCCAAGCCTCGAGAGAACCGTTGGATCAGAACCTCTGTGTGGTATCACGTACTCGGGGTTTCAGAGTTTGAGGGAGTTTCCTTTCGACTGCAGAAGTTGCGAAGTGTCGAGTGTCGAGGGCTCTTGCGAACACCTGGCATATCCATTTGGTGGGACTGCGTGGTTGACATGTGGTGCAAACATAGAGTGCAGAGAAAAGTGCAAGCGGGTGACAGGTGGTAGACATACATCGCCTAGGAAAGGAGTCAACCCATTGTTGACTTATCGCGTCTCGGGGATTCGCGAAGGAGGAGCACAAGGGCTCAATGCTCCAACTTGCGAAGTTGCAAGTTGCGAGGGGTGCTAAAGCTAGGCCCTATCCAGTGGTTGTTTGTAGAGGTGCTAGTAGGGAAGGGGCCATACCCGTATCGCACTCTCGGGTATCATAGGTTTGGAGTCGAGGGTCTTCAATTCACAAACTCGCGAGATCATGAGTCATGAAAGGTGCTTAAGCTAAGGCACGGGTTGTGGTCGTGGGGAGATGAAGACTCACACCTGGTGCACATGGTGCAGGTGGAGTTTTCATGAAGGACCTGTGGATCGGATTCATTGAAGGTTTCAGCAAGGAACCAAAGGAGCCACTTCGGCTTAGGAAGAAATTAGAACAATCTTAAGAGGATCTTGGCCCGAGGGCAGGGGGTCTGCACCATTTAGTATCAGAGCAACAAAATAATTTCTTTGCTTTCTGTAGCAGAGAGAAGTAAGAAATTTTACAGCCATGCTGCCGAGAAGAAGAGACAGGTCAATGCCAATGCCTGATCCAGCAAGGGAAAGAGAAATGCGCGAGTTACGTGCCAGGATTGATGCCATGGAGATGGCACAGAGGCACATAGTTGACGTTGGGGATATCAGTGAAGATGAAATTGAAAATGAAGTTGGAAACAAAGGAGAAGAATTTGCAGTCGAAGATGCTACGGATGAACGCCTATTCAGGGTTGTTGCAAGGTTAGGTGCTGGAGAAAAAATGGAGATTCCAGTGTATGAGGGAAACTTAGATGTTGAAGAACTTCTAGACTGGATTAGATCTCTAGACAAATAATTCGACTATGAGGATGTCGAGGAAGACAAGAAAGTCAAACATGCCGTTACTAGACTTAAAGGGCATGCAACACTATGGTGGGATGAACTACAGGCTAACAGATGCTGCAAGGGCAAGCAAAAAATCAAAAGCTGGGATAGAATGGTTGCAAAGATGAAAGCCAAATTTATACCTAGGGATTATCAAATCACTCTATTTCGGAGGATGCAGAATTTGAGACAGAAGTTGATGTCAGTGAAAGAATACACTAAAGAGTTCTACAGGATAAATATTAGAGCAGTTCATCGAGAAAATGATGATGAAAAAGTTTCCAGGTACATGAATGGTCTGCGATATGACATTTAAGATGAGATGAGCATGCTGACTATTCGAAATGTGGAAGATGCTTATTAGATGGATTTGAAATATGAAGAGAAGCTAAGCTAGAAACAAGGTCAAAGAGGCCGAGGTAGAAGTCAAGCCAGAGGCAAAACAATTGCCCAAGACAGAACTCAGAAACCTAAATAAGAGGGGAAGAAACCTCAAACTCAACATGAGAGAGGAGGAAGCTCACAGGGAGGGTAGTATGCTGATAGAAATACTTTTCCTCGAGCTAGAGGAAGAGGAAGAGGCAGAGGCAGTGAAGTGAAATGCTTTGACTGTGGAAAAGTTGTACATAAATCCTATGAGTGTCCAGATAAGAAGAAAGATGGTGGTGAAACTCACATTACTGAAGCTCAAGGATGGAATGTTGAGGCAGAAGATCCTTAATGATGAGGAAATTTCTCTTAAATCGAGAGAAGGAGGAAGAGAACCCAACCCAAATAAACAATATGTTTAGGACTGCTTGCACTAAGGATAGAGTATGCAAAGTCATAGTGGATAGCGGTAACATAGACAATATCGTATCTATAGAGATGGTAGAAAAGCTAGAGCTAGAGACTGTTGTACATCCAAGCCCATACAAAGTTTCGTGGCTACAAAAAGGACATCAGGTAAATGTCACTAAATAGTGTTTAGTTGAATTTAAAATAGGAGGATATAAAGATGAAATATTATGTGATGTCATTCCCATGGATGTTTGTCATCTATTGCTGGGTAGACCATGGCAACATGATAGAAACATAGTTCATGATGGGAGGAAGAACACGTACACCCTGGAAAAAAATGGGAGGATGCACATGTTGCTGCCGATTAAAAACCAAGAAGTGAAAACAGAGATGAGCAACACTGTACTTCTCATGAGTGGGAAGGAACTTCTTAAGGAGGTTAAGAAGAAGGAAGACACAAAATTTAT
The DNA here is from genome assembly GCA_000966675.3 of Picea glauca. Taxonomy (NCBI): domain Eukaryota; kingdom Viridiplantae; phylum Streptophyta; class Pinopsida; order Pinales; family Pinaceae; genus Picea; species Picea glauca. Next base: position 12,301 of record JZKD02S1622117.1, on the reverse strand, counting down.
TGGGGTTAGGAAGCCCAAAATTGTTTTGACCAGTACGAGGATAGATGATTTACCAGAAGAAATCCAGGAGTTGCTATGAGAGTTTGTTAATATAGTAGTGGACGAACTGCCTTGTTCGTTTCCACCTATCAGGAGTATAAGCCATCATATCTATCTTATACCTGGATCCAGTTTACCAAACAAAGCCGCGTATAGGTTGACACCGTAGGAAAATGAAGAAGTTAAGAGACAGGTCCAGGACTTAATGGACAAAGGACTGATTTGGGAGAGCTTGAGTCCATGCGTTGTTCCGACAGTGCTCAGCCCAAAGAAATATGGAGGCTGGAGAATGTGTACAGACTCAAGGGAAATCAATAAGATTACCATCAAATACAAATTTCCATTGCTAAGGATGGACGACTTGATGGATTGCTTAAGTGGAGCAATTTTTTTTTCAAATATTGATTTGAAAAGTGAATATCATCAGATTAGAGTGAGAGAAGGTGATGAATGGAATACATCGTTCAAGATGAATGAGGGGCTGTATGAATGGCTTGTCATGCCATTTGGCTTAACGAATGCACCCAGAACTTTCATGAGGTTGATGAACGAAGTCCTGAAGGATTTCATAGGGAAATTTGTCATTGTATATCTTGACGATATATTAATTTTCAGCAGGACAGAAGCAGAGCACTTAAAGCATTTAGCTGCAGTGATGAGGAGATTACAACAAGAGAAATTGCTGATCAATGTGAAGAAATCATCATTTATGAGGACATAAATCATTTATTTGGGTTTTGTTATCTCTGCAAATGAGTTGAGGATGGATACGGAAAAGGTAAATGCAATTAAGAATTGGTCATCGCCGAAGAGCGTGTTTGAAGTTCAAAGCTTCCATGGTTTGGCAAGTTTCTACAGGAAATTCATTCAAAACTTCAGTGGAATTAGCACGCCAATGATGGATACAGTGAAGAAAAGACATAAATCTTTTCACTGGACAAAGGAAGCAGAGAAGAGCTTCAATCTGCTGAAGAAGAAGATCACTGAGCAACCAATTCAGGTTTTGTCGGATTTTAGCAAGACATTCCAGGTTAGGTGTGACGCAAGTGGATTTGAAATTGGAGCGGTCTTGAGCCAAGATGACAAGCCAATCACATATTTCAGTGAAAAACCGAATGAAGCGAAGATCAAGTACTCCACATATGACAAGGAATTCTATACAGTCATACAAGCGCTAAATAAATGGAGACACTATTTGGTTCCCAAGGAGTTTGTTTTATACAATGATAATCACACTTTGCAATTTGTAACTCAACAGGAGAAGTTGAACCCAAAACATGCTAAATGGGTTGAATTCATGCAGAATTTTACTTTTGTGATTAAACA
>JZKD02S1622117.1:0-10886 GCA_000966675.3 Picea glauca | reverse complement strand
ATTGGACCGTGCAAGGTCATAAGGAAATTTGGGGCAAATGCATATGAGATTGAATTACTCGATGGGTTCAGAATCTCACCGATATTCAATGTTGCAGATTTATACCCTTATGGAGCTGAAGAAGCAGGCGCAGAGGGTGAGAAATAAGAGGTCCAATGGACAAAACAAATTCTTATAGCTACAAAGCCGCAAATGGAAAGTATAATTTCCAAGAGGATTAGCAGAAAGACTAGGAGGAAAGAGTATTTTGAATACTTGGTCAAGTGGAAGAGACATCTAGTTGAATATGCCAGTTAGGAGGATGAAGCAGCAATTCAAAAACATGGACAGACCATGCAAGAGCTCATGAATAGGAGTTCATGAAAATTTTCAAGCGAGGGAGTATGATGCAGGAGCATTGTAAGCAGCCAGCCAAGCAAGCATAAAGGCAGAAGATAGCTGGAAGAGCGCAATACACATTTTTCACATTTTGAAATGTTTTTGAAAAATTAATGAGCAGATATTAATGTAGTAGTTAAAGGAAGCATACTTGCATGTTGTAAACAGATCTTGAGCAATTTTCTCTCATCTACAGGATGTAATAGGCATTAAATCTGTTTAATGAAAGTAGGTATATTTGAATTAAGAGATTAGATAGTTTTAGAAGCGTAGGAGGGAAAACATATATAGACACCCTCACCCTTGTATCATTGTAATATTTGTAACATTATCATCATTGAGAACTATAGCAGAGAGTTGTAGAGAAGAACCCATGTACAGGAGCACTTGAGTTAATATATGAAGCTTTGACTCAATATTCATGGTGTTATGATGCTTACTATTTACATTTGATGAATGGTATGCTTACAGTTGATTTATTTCTCAGTTTATGCATTTGTTTCAATGCTGGGTTGAATGTGTGATTTCATGTTGAATGTATGAAGTCTGAGAGAGGAGAAAAATGAGTTTCAATTGTTTCTCATCCTGAGAATTCCTGCAAGGAGTGCAGTGAAACATCCGCAAGGTGTGCGTTGACAAGAGTCTGAGTTTTATCTCAGAAAGCTCAGGAGAGATACCATTGTTCTCATACCAACAAAAGTGTAGGTGAAGCACAGAGACGTGGAAGGTGTGTGCAGGCTAGTTGAAGCCTTAGAATTTATTAACTAAGGTGAAGGTGGAAGGAATACTGTTGCAAAGAGTGCACATAGTCGAGGAATCAAATAACTAGAGGTTATTTGAAAGATTGCAGCAAGGAGTGCGAGCAGGATTTATCTTGGAGACTTAAGTTCACAAGTGAAAGATCAAGAGGGTTAGTACCTTTAAAAGTGTTCAAAGGAAGACGGGGAGAAAAATCATCATGTAGAAGTTAAGTTCCAGTGGAAGGACGCCAAGTTAGTTTTAACCAGATATTTTTGAAGCGGGAATCGGGCGGTCAGAATTCTCCGTGGAGAACTCGCAAAGTTGTGAGGACCGTAGGATCCAGTGAAGCTACAAGGTGGTTAGAGGCTAGTGAAACCCATCGCCTTAGGATCCAGGATCAATGTGAGCCATTGATCGTGCTTTGTGTAATCCGTTGGATCATATCGCGAACTCGAGGTTCGTGAGTGTGGAGGCCAGACCAAAATTCCTATTTTGCGTGAAGTTTCGAGTTACGAGGAGAAGGAAGGAGATCCAGACTGTTGGACCCAAGCCTCGGGAGAACCGTTGGATCAAAACCTCTGCGTGGTATCACGTACTCGGGGTTTCAAAATTTGAGGGAGTTTCCTTTTGACTGCAGAAGTCACGAACTGCCGAGCGCCGACGGCTCGTGCGAACACGTGGCATATCCGTTTGGTGGGACCGCGTGGTTGACAGGTGGCGCAAACATAGAGTGCAGAGAAAAGTGGAAGCGGGTGAAAGGTGGTGGACATACGTCGCCTAGGAAAGGAGTCAATCGATTGTTGACTTATCGCGTCTCAAGGATTCGCGAAGGAGGAGCACAAGGGCTCAACACTCCAACTCATGAAGTTGCGAGTTTCGAGGGGTGCTAAATCTAGGCCCTAGCTAGTGGTTGTTTGTAGAGGAACTAGCAAGGAAGGGGCCATACCTGTATCACACTCTTGGGTATCGAAGGTTTGGAGTCGAGGGTCTTCAATTCACAAGCTCGCGAGATCACGAGTCACGAAAGGTGCTTAAGCTAAGGCCCGGGTTGTGGTCGTGGGGAGACGTAGACTCACACCTAGTTCACATGGTGCTAGGGATGATTTTAAGGATGGAAATTTATTTTAAAATGTAGAAAACTTGGCGAATCTTACTAATCATTCATATGCCAACTATAAATGATTGACGATATTTTTGCAAAAATATTCAAATTTCTAAGGATTTTATATAGATTTTATAAACTTTTGGCGATTTTTAAGGTAAAATAATTGTATCCTATAGAATTTGGGCAAATCATTTTTAAAATGGCAAATCACGTTTTTGGAAAAACCATGGAAAATTAGCCCATGAGCGAAATTTAGCCCCTAAAATCATCCATGCATGGTGCAGGTGGAGATTTCGTGAAGGACCTATGGATCAGATTCGTTGAAGGTTTTAGCAAGGAACCAAAGGAACCACTTCAGCTTGGGAAGAACTTAGAACAATCCTGAGCAGATCTCGGCCCGAGGGTAGGGGTTCTGCACCAAGGAGTATGCAGAAGAGCGAACAATGGAGGCTAGAACCTTGAGTCAGCCACCACAACAAAAGGGAAAGAAAGTGGTACCAAGTTCACTGTGCAGGAAATCCACCACAACCATTGTCTTTCCACAAATTCCGGAAGGGGTACGAATAAAAACAAATATTTTAGGCCACGTGGAGAAATTGAGGTACTCATACTATGACGTGAAAAACATATACAAGTTCCCAGAGTTCGCCAAGCAAGTCTACCTACAGACTGTGGGTATAGGACTCTTTGGCAACCAATTAATCAACCAGTCCAGTGGGCAGTAGAACTGGCCAAAAATGGGATTCTAGGCTTGTTGAACATCCCTCACTTTGGGAGGGGCTTGTATGAAAACAACTACGTCAAGAAACTAATTGCGGTCACCCACAGTAGATACCTATGGCTTAAAAAACTTGTCTCAATAGACGTAGAGCTCATCACATACATCACACGGTTGCCATCACGGGGTGGGGATCCCGCGCAGTTCCTTGAGGACAAAATGAAGGAGAAAGCACTGACCGAGGAAATGAATAAGAAATATGGTACCGAAAAAGGGTCACGTGGAATCATCATCGAGCGTATTAGTGACGCTGTGACAAGAATGGCCACATAAATTATGGCATGCAAATTACTCAGGAAATGTTGCAAGCAAGAAGTTCCGGCCAGGGTTGTCGCAACTGCAACACATTGTGCAGAGGGCACCACACTCAACTTGGCCCCTTACTTGTTGAATATGTTCCTAGACGATTTCAAGGACACATAGGATCCGGGGACAAAATTTAATTATTCATAGATACTCATCCTAATAGCCTTGATCAGGTGGAAGGAGACGAAGTATTCATTCTTTTCCACTAGACCCAATCCCTACCACGAAGCGCAATACGTATCGTTGGGGTCCTCTTTGGACCCCAAGAACAAAAAGGTGAATGCAACCATATTTGAAGGATATCTCAACAACCTACAAGACAACATCGCCAACACTTGAAGGGTGACACCGGAAGGAATCACAAATATCAGGGAATAGCCAACTTCAAAGCCACTAGACATATGATGTGGATTCAGGTGCGTAAAGATCTTGACAATCAATGGCTACAACTGCGCTACTGCATCAAGCAGAAGGACATAGAGATGGCCATTAAGGATTAGGATGATGATTGGAGGATTCTAGTCCTCAATCGAGAAATAACCGCGAAAATACATGAGGAGGAGGTAAGACAGGAACATACACATGCCGAAGAGATAACAGTGCCCAAGAGACCAAGGACATGTCAGAACAAGGCACAACATAAAAAAGGGGGGACATACAAGACAAGTGCCCATGAAGAGAAGAAAAACAACACACAGGTGCCATAGGTACATCAGAAATAGGCTGAGACAACACAGGGAGTTACATCAAGGGCTACTCCATAGAAGCAAGGCCAGACTAAGAGGCCAGTCACCCAGACGAGGGGTGTGCGCAATAAGGTGAAGGCACACAAAATTCCCCCATAATACACGATCACAAAGGATGATGCATACATGGTGGCCAAAATGATCCAGGATTGCACATTCAAGGATTTCACTAATGTTGCATGCCAAAGGGACGGAACTGAGGAAGAGATGGCACACATGTGACAGCTCCTCAAGCACCTCGAAGAAGTGCACAAATCTGGTAGAAGCGAAGGAATGACCCCATCAACATCACATATAGGAGGTAAATCTAGATCAAGCAAGAAAGACAAGATCCAAATGATAACACATCCAAGCTCGACATTTCACGTCACATCCAACATGTTGCACATGGAAGAAATCGTGGGGGTAGACACCCCTAAAGGAATTGGCTCAAATATAGCTGGTATTGACATGGATACAAACCAAGGCCTTTTATAAACTACAAGTCAGTGTCACACAGGAGGTCTAGTCTCTCGCACGCACATATGTAGCGGAATTTCATCAGGAAAAGGACAATCAGGGTGAGCTAGAATTGGTACTTGAGCAGGATAAGCTCAAGAACAAAGATGAGAAAGACCGCGCAAATATGATGGAGAAAAAATTGGTCGTATCCTATGAGAAAATCCCAAAGAGCGTGTAGATGACCGAACTCATGGTGACATAAAATATTGATCAGATTGTGCAGAAAATCGATCGATACAAAGAGGAGATCGAGCACCTCCAGGAGAAGCTCACACCTACCACTCCACCAGAGGTGAAGGAGCGAAGGAAGGAGGCAACATCACAGATAAGGGATATAGAACAAAAATTCCATGCAGTGACTGACTTGTTCGAGAAATCAACAGAAATATGGACAAAGCTGGAAGAGGATCAACAAGTCCAACAGTGGGACCAGGAAGGAGAAAGGATAAGCTTATATATCCAAGACCTCAAACAGAGGTAGAAGACAATGCCAATCATTGAGTGCATCAAAGGAGCATAGGATATGAAGAAACTATAGGCAGAATGCATAGCTGTGCAGACACAGAAAAAGGAGCGCCAGGATCAAATGGAACCACTCCAGGAGAGGGAAACAGAGGTCATTGCATAAGTGAAAGAAGAAAAAATGAATATGGAACAAACCCATGAAGAGTGCGCAAGGATGATTAGCGAAGAGATTGTGGTGAAGGTATTGGATGCACTCAAGGAGAATACCCCGCAGGCCCAAACACAAGAAATGAAGCTCACGAAGAAGTTCCAAGCGATTGCAAGAGATATCGATGAACCACACCAGGGGTAGGTGGCTCAGGAAAAGCCACATGTCAGTGTTGGGGGCTTGTTGGAAGCAATTTGAATAAAAAATAAAGGTTATTTGGGAAGAAAGGCATGCAAGAGGAAAGCGACAGATGGAAGGAAAAGAAGCACGCATGCATGCATAGAAGACCTAATGACGTTAGCGTTAGGGTTTTTGTAATACATTGTAATGGTTGGTGAGATGAAAATATAAATAAATAGTATTGATAAGAAGAAAGGAGAGGAAAATAGAGAATAATAGAAAGAGATAGAAGAGAGAGAGAGAAAGAGTATTGTAAGAACTATATGAATCCTTAAGATGGTGAGCGAAGGAAGGACTGAGCGACTCTATCCTGAGGGTTAGCTCGTAGGTTGAGGAGCCTGGTGTGATCTAGTCAGCCTATCAGGAATCGAGGAGCCTCCTGAGGAGAGTGAGAGCCAAGAATGTAAACACACACGGTGTGTATCTTTCTAAAGAATAATAAAATCCCGAGAGCCATATCTTTTTGGACGTAGCCCAGGAGGGGGTGAACCACGTTAACAATGTGTTGTGGAATTGAATGAATGTGACTTTGTGTATGATTAATTGATGAATGTTAAATGAATGAGGTGACTAAGTAGATCTAGTATTTTACATTCATACATAGAATACATGTTATAAAAATATGTTAAATAGACTAGATAAAGGTTGTGAAATACAAGCACAGATCTTGCTCAGTCCCAGGTTGCAAACACCTAAGTATTGCAGCCACCCATAAGAGTTATCTTGGGTGAGACTGCACAATGCACTCCATGTACTGCGCTTCCTTCTGGGTAACCAGAGGGGCCAACAATATTTAAGGGATTTTGTTGGGAATCTTCTTGGTTATGAACCAGGGTCAATCTGTAATGATAAATGGAAAAAAGGGAATAGGAAAACAAAGAGGATGCCAATAATCCATAAGAGCATTGAGTAGCCTAGGTTGTTCCCTCATGAATGGACACTGGAAGAACTTGCATAGCCCACACTTTTTTAGTGGGACGATGGCTATAGGGTCCTCTTCGACCAAAGAATTAATGTCCTCATGCTCCCTCTCCCTCTAGTGAACATACATCCTATTTCATGGAAAAATGGAGGAGATTCAGTACTTGCATTTTATTTTTTCAAATTCTTCTAAGGTGTACACGGTTTTTTTTTTTACACAGTCACGTATGTACACGGGATGGTGGTTTGCTTCCCAAGTACATATGTGGGATGGCCTTGGATAACCCTCGTACATGCAGGGCCACTCTTTTTACAAGAGCACGCCCCTCAAAACATAAAATTAATGCATAAAGAATGATTTGGATTGCAAGAGGGAGTGATTTTTACTTACTTGGTCCAAGAAGAAGGTCATTTCGTCCACTGAAGCTCCCAGAATATACTCTTTTAGCAAAGGGATCTTTTAACCTTTTGGTTGATTTTCAAAATGCAATGGTAAAAATGAGTTGTCAACTTCTATTTATAGAATTTTTTGGCCCTTTTTTCCCCCTTTTGGCCCCCTTTGTCATTTTTCCTGGCTTGGTTATCACTTGATTCCACTTTTATTGTTCGTTCCAATACTCTTTTTCTTTTGGTTTGGTAATTTTTGGGATGGGTCACTTTTTGGGTTTCCTTTGGTAAAATTCATTTTTTCCAACTTTTTGCGTATGAGGTAGTATTTCATTTCCACTTTCTACATCCTGTTGTCTTTTTCTCTTTTCCATAGGATCGACCCCACCGAAGTGCGACACAAAACCTTCATTGTTTCTCTAGAAGTGTCATAATTAGGTGGTACAACCTACCTTTTCATTGATACCCTAAGTAGATACTTGCTTCTTTTCGGTGTCCATGATGTCAGTAATGACTATAGGCTTGGGATTCCTTGTTAGTCCTATCATGATTACGACATAAAGACTCATTCGTTTGATGCACCATCATTTTAGGCCTTACCGTGGGGACTCCCAAATGAGCACGCTTTGTTGTATTTCAATCTTGCTTTGAAATTTGAATGTAACATCCAACGAGACTGTATTTATTCTTTTCGATCTCATCTGGATTAACTCAGAAAAGTATCCCCCCAGAGTCTTCTTTAATCCCTTTTCAAACTCTCTAAAAATGAAAAGATTTTCGAGTGATATTGTTTCCCTTCATGCTCACCAAACTCAAATTTGAAGGCACATCTGTCTGACGATAGTTTACCCATTTTTCGGTCCAGACGACTAATTTTACAAATAAAGGTATGCTCTAGGAACTTTGGCTCGCTAGAAGAGTATTCTCAGGCATAAGTTTAACCCTTTTTCGGGCCTAAGGGACTAAATATTTGAAAAAGGAACATTCTCCTTGGTTTTGGTTTATCACCTTTTTTGGGCCTTGGAGATTACTTACTAAAAAGGAACCCCCCCATAGTCCATAGTTAAGCTCTTTTCAGTCTCCCTAAAATTGAAAAGATCGTCAAGTGACCTTGTTCCTTCACACTCATTAAATTGGTATAGAAGAACGTATACTAGCATGAGTTTAACCCTTTTTCCAGCCAATGATTATATTGGAAAAAAGGTACACCTCAGGAGATTCGTCTCGCTGGGAGAGTTCTCCTCAGTTAATTTTACAACTTTTTGAGCTAAGGAGAGTAAACTCAAAAAAAGGTTGTGAGTCCGTAGTTAAGCTCTTTTCAGACTCCTTAAAATTGAAAACATTATCGAGTGATATTGTCTTTGTCACACTCATTAAAATGGTTTTGAATAGACGTCTTTTTGGTGCAAGTTTAACACTTTTTCGAACCGATTGGATTAACTCCAAAAAAGGTACTCCCTGGAGTCTTCTGTTTCATTTTTCAGACTCTCTAAACGTGAAAAAAATATCGAGCTTACCTTCTATGGGCTTAAAAAAAAATTACATAGAAGGGGTCTCATTGTGTCTTGCTTAATCGCATTTGCGGGTTTCATCTTTGCATCTTTGGCCTAATGTTGGCTCCATGTTTCTCTCAACTAAACCCTTGAAGAATTCCTTATGCACAAGCCTTGTAGTACTTCTTTCCTCTGCAACCTGACACCTTGACGTATGAAGGAATTTTCCTCGAGTGTCCTTTTACTGCACATGTCTCCTTGCTATGAACATTAGTATGTTCCATGCGCTTGAAACTAGTATGCTTTATTGCGATGCTCATTCCTCCTTTGTAACGTAGCATTCTTTTATTCTTTTTTAAGCTCTTAAAAAATTGAAAAAGACAAAAAAAAACAAATATTCCAAAAAGAGGGGACTGGAAATATTCATTCTTTTTTCAGTAGCAAAGAGAGTCGCCATTGGACAAAGCACATCCTTTGGTTTGTTCGTAAAGAATTGGGATATATTATGACCTTAGGAAGTTGTTATTTCTACATAGAGTTGTGTCCTCCTCCGTTTGATTACTCTTCCAAACACATGGAGATTTTGCGTTGCCTCCTGCATCACAAACTTATGTCAAATGTCACATTGTCTGAGTCTAATCATCTTTCATGATATTGTCCAAGGGATTTTTCACTCAACCTGAGTCCCCCTTTCTGTAGTTTGTCTCTTGTCCTTCTTGAGTCGACCATCCTGAGAGTCTAGTTAAGTCCAGATTTGAAATATACAAAGTTCTTTGCCTGATCATCGAGATCCTCATGTCTTTTCCCGACGAGATGTCGCAAACCTCAAGGTAGTGAGTTATACACTGCCATTGTATTCCTACCTAATTTTTGAAGATCTTGAAGTTGTTTCTCGAGCTATGAAGACTTCATATCTAACCACATGCGTTACTAGTTTATTGAAGATGAATACTATACTTGTATATCTTCGTCTGATTTTGATATGTATATTGTTGGATTACTGAGAGGAGGGGTGCATCAGTAATAGAGAAATTTAATCCTTTTTAACCATATAATGCACGTGTTATATCAGAGTAGCACTATCATTGTAACAACCCTAGTTAAATAGTTGCATATGGTTATCAAGTAAAGTTAATTAAGTAATTATCTGTCTTAATGTGTATTAGTTAAGCAATGATTAACTATTAATAAAATTAATTAATTAATTAATTATTTTGATTAATTAATTAATTGAGTACTTAATACATTTAAGGTTTGGATAAAGAATTCAAGTCTTAATAACTTTAATTTATTTATGATAAGACTTTATGTATGATAGGGGATAAGGTAGCAAATGGACTTTGATTTATTTATTATAAGACTTTACGTATGACAGGGGAGAAGGAGTAAATGGGGGGATAAGGTGGGTGGCCTTAAATGATGGAGGAGGTGGTGAATGGGGGATATGACTAGGCAGAGGCCTTCGAGAGAGATTATTATGAAAATTTGGGGAGGAAACTGTTTTTGGGAGGAGGACTATATTTCCTGGTTTGGGGGATATTTTTTGGTTTTGGAGATTGGGTGAACTGTTGCAGGGGGCACAAGGTTGCTGGGAGTTTTGGGCTCGAGGGCCAGGAATCCTCACGAAATCCTGGAGCTAGGGAGCTGGAAAGGCTGCTCCTAGTTGGCTGGGTGGTTAGTCAGTTTTGGGCAGGGTTTGGTCAGAGCATCAGGCTGGGCAAAGAAACAGAGAGGACAACCAGATATTGGGATAATAGCATTAGACAGAGGTATTTTTATTTATGAATTGGCTGGGTTATGTGATGATTATGTAATTTATTGTCATGTTGTGGATAAATTTAATTTCTGTTGAATATTAAATGCTTATATGATGATTAATGAATTACTTATGCGTTAAAAGAAATTTTATGTTTAATTGTATGAAAATTTTTTAGGCTTTGTTAATTTATGGTCCCTACATATGTTATCAGAGCACTATTTTAAAATCTGGGGCCACGAGCCTACCTACCCACCCATCCTCTTGACTAAAATCTATGGTATGTGTCCTGTAAACAACCCTGAAAACCTGCAACCTGAAACCCTTTAATTACAATCCTGGAAACCCTTAATCTAGAGCCCTTAAAGGCCAGGAATAATGCAGAAATAATGCAAAAAAAAAAGACACCTAAAACCCTAGAGAATGACAAGAGTGTCTCAGAAACCCTAAGAGAACAACTTAATTAAATCATGAAGAAGAGATCGTGTTGCAAGAAAGATATCCTTCCCACCTGAGCCAACTGTATGTTAACCTGTTCAAGCCATTTGTTTATCTGTAAGAGTTCGTTCCTGCAACCAAGACATATAACTAAGAGGGTGAGGGTTTGACGACATAAATCAGTCTAAATAACAAATTATAAAAGAAAGAAAAAAATCATGCTTTACGTAAGGAAAATTTAACCCTATATAATATATTTCGAACATAAATATATTGGCCTATGAAGGTCTTGAACATTCGCCCAGTCTCACCACCTTGGTACTGGCAGTTCTTCCTGCAAAACAACAGATGGTAAGCTCAAGCTTCTTAATGTGACAGAAGCCTAGCTCCCCAATTGTAGACCTTGGAGAAAAGACCCAAACATGTAAGTGAAATGGCTCAATGAAATTTAGTTGTCAATATAGATTTTTAAATACTGTCCAT
>JZKD02S1622116.1:783564-794540 GCA_000966675.3 Picea glauca | reverse complement strand
TTTATTTATTACTGCTCATTATTGGATAATAATTCTACATTGATATAACATTTGAAGAAAAAGGATTATAATTATGTTATTATTGATTCACCCCCCCTCTCAGTAATCCAACACCCACAAGGTGGACCTGACTTACAACTTCTCACCTATGCATCGATTATACATTGGTTTCTTAGTTTCTTGACTTAGGTGCCACATAGGTTACTTGCATGGGTTTTTCTATAGGTACCCTGGGCCAGATAAGGGTTGGATAAAACACAACCTTTATGGAGGATTACCTCTCCTAGGGGATCTAACCAACTGGTTGTTAATCCCATGAGGTCCCTTATAATTGATTCTGTTACCTCTGATCTTTAGCAGGGAGTCTCAGGCCCCTCTTGGGTGAGGTATACCTACTTTAGGGAGGGAGGCCCCTTTCAACCACTTTATATTGTTTGTGTGCATATTGGTCATTTGATTATTTTTGGTGTGCTCTTTGATTACTAGTTGGCCTTAGGATTTGTTTTTATATCTTGAGTCTTAAGTCATCATGGATTTAGACCAACTTCCTTGCCGGTCTCCTCGCTTGTTATAGTCACCACCACATTTCGAGTCTTTTCCTTCTAAAAGGTGTAGAGTTATTAAATGTGGTACACACACCTCCACTTATCAGACTTGTGATTATACAAGGATGAGGACTGAACTGATTCATCAAAATACTGGGAGCCCTTTGACTGCCACACCTACTATAGTTAATGGCACCCCTTTGACTCCTGCAACCACAATGGTTGTAGTGTCGGAGGCACCTATCATCATTGTTGCTCGTCCTATAGTGAATTATCAGCCTATTGTCACAAACCCATTTGGGTCTCTTGGTCACTCACCATTATATAATGTTCAGTCCATCCCTATGGCCTCTAGTCCTTTTTCCTATGGTATGTCGAATTTTACTTCACAATTTTCAAAGTCCATCCCGACCGTTGGCCCTAATGCTAGCATTGGACTTGTGGGAACAACTCCTCCTTATACTCCATTCTCATTTGGTGGCTCTCAGATCCCTCAAACGAATCCTACTATGGGAGGCATTCCTTCTTTTAACCCCAGGTCTAACCCTGTTGCTTTTGGGTGGAGTAACTAACCTAGCGGAAACACTTCTGCTCAAATTCTGTCCTATACCCTCACCTCTTCAATGCTTATTCTGACCAATAATTTTGGCATGATGAATGCACCTTTATCCTCCAAATTCACACCAAGAGGAGGTCAGTTTCACACTTTGGGAAACCCCCAACCCAGAGCCACTCCAGATGGGGGAAATGTTTTTAACCCCCATCATAACATTCCTATTCGAATGATGCCCAAACAAACTCTTATGAATCATCTTGGAGGAGGGTATTACAATGCCAGACAGGGCCATGGTGCTTACCAAAACTTTGGATGGGATGTGATTCCCCAAACACAATATTTCCAGGTAGCTTGGGGCCAGATGTCGCAACCCTGTCTCCCTTTTCTGGCCACACTCAACTTTCCAGACTTGTCTAAGTTGATGAGTGATCCTATGTGTCATGATCCTACATGGCCCCCCATTCCCATGAAGCTTCCTTCAGATATTCCAAAATTTGAAGGTAAGAATGGAAAGGATCCTGGTGATCATGTCACCACCTTTCACCTATGGTGCTCTTAGAATTACCTTAATGATGATTTCATTTGGTTAAGATTATTTCAACGCACCCTCATAGGGGTTACCGCAAAATGGTATATCGAGCTACCTAGGGGGGAATATGGGACCTTTAGTCAAATGGTGCTAGTATTCCTTAACTACTTCCAATTGCCAGTTCGTTAAGATGTTGGCCTAGAACTTATGTCAACCTTGCGCCATGACACAACCACTCATATCTCAGATCAAATTCATAAGTGGCGTAGATGGAAGAGGTTGATAAAGACCTGCATTCCCCTAAATTTCCTATTAGAATGGTTCCTTATGTCCTTGTAACCTCTTATATTGAAGGATGTTGCTACATCCAGGGTTACATTTGAGGAAGAAGAGATCTTCAAAGCCCAACAGTTAGATCTTATATATGCTCAGTCTGGGATGTTATACCAGATTCTTCCAAACACACCGAGGTCAAACTATGACCGTAGACAAAATCCCGGACCTCATGTTGATGGCATTATAGGATCCACCAATGTGAAATCCACAGACTCGGTGACAAGCCATTTGAAAGAGTTGTCTCTAAACTAGTCTATAGGAGGGCCAACTTCGTTTATGTCTTCCAATCCTATTCAATCAGTGTATGTACGTTATGTGCAATCATCGACCGACCCAAATGGTAACCAACAACCAGGCAGGAATAAGAATAAAGGATGTAATAATAATTGTAAGGGTGGGAAGAATAATAATAAACCCAATGACAATGGTAATAATGAGAAGACAAATAATAATGATGGTGAGGGAAAGAAAGAAAGGCCTAAGGTGAAATTTCCCTGTAATCTTTGTACAAACAATCATCTTACTCATTTATGCCCTAAACTTGCGGAAGCTGCGAGGATCTTATCTTTATCACCTGCCATGCTGACAAATCCTTTTCCACATAACCAACACATGGCCTTGAGCTCCTCAAATGCCAAAAATGTGGTTGGTGGAAGTCAAAACCCACCGACACAAGACAGTGATCGTTTGTGCATCAATATGGTCAATTCTTAGGTTAATGTAGCCACTTGGTCTCGGGATTATAGTTTTTCATAGAATGTACCTGGTATAGAGTCTCCTCCTCTTCCTTCGAAGACGCCTTTGCATATCAAAAAACCATATCCACTGCCTCATATTCTGAAAGGAGTACTCAAGCACTCTACCTACAATCCAAATTCTAGAGCCTCCCATAATTAATCTATTGTTGAGAACCTAGGCCAAACCCCTTGTGCGATGTCAGCTCTAGAGGTAATCCAAACATGTCCTTCATAGAGGAATGCATTGTTATTTGTGTTAGGATCTCTAGACCCTAGTGGATCGAAAGTTATCAAGTTTGACGTCACATATGTGAAGCCTCTCTTGCCTTACCATGTGGCATTCCAAATCCACGTGGGTTACTCAAAGTATACCATCAAACATGTGGTTGTTGATGAAGGTGTTACTACATGTGTGATGTCCCTGATCTTTTGTAAAAATGTCAGATCTCCAACTCTCTCTCAATCTCCGACCATGTTGACTTCTTTTGACGATAATTCCTTCCACCCTCATGGTATTCTTCTTTCCTTTCAGATCCAATTAGGTGGGAAGAAGTTAGAGGTGGATGTCGAAGTGGTTGATGCACCCCTTGATTATAACTTTTTGCTAGGATTCAATTGGACTTATTCTATGACTGTCGTCATATCATTCATCTTTCACACTCTTTATTTTCCTCATGATGGGAAGATCATGATGGTCGACCAGTTATCCTTTGCGTATGTTAGCCCCAATGCATCTATTGGACCATCGATCCCCATGGTCGACAATTATCAATTGACAACTGAGAATATTGGTGTCGAAATGTATTCATCCCTTATGGGTATCTTCGAATTCATGGCACTGATTCACCATGTTTACACCATGTCCAGTAGGTCTATTCCTTTCCACACTTCCTATTTTAACGATCCTTGGACCCTGCCTTCCTTGAACTCATCTTATGAAGGTCAGTCACATGCTGGAATGGCCATGCCACTATCAGTAGTAGAGATAGCGTATCAAGTTTTTCTTGTCTCTTCCACCGACCCCGATCCTATTACCTCGTCGACAAATGAGGAGGATCCTGTTCTTAAGCCCATGTGGGCCACTTCATTATATTCTTCACATGAATACCTCGATGAGACTTTTCCCTCCGACGAAGCCATCATCAAAGCCATGAATGGTTCTAACAAACCTTGGGATGATATGCATCATCGCTCTTATTTTATCCCAGAGCTTGCTTGAATCGAACAAGATGAGTTTCGATCTAAATTGAGCGAGATAGTCAGTCACACCGTAGTTCCACTTGATACGCACACCATTTATGCTGAAGGAAATATGGTGAGTATCTCTCCTACCATCAAGATCGATATCTCTCATACCCCTGGAAATATTGAAAATGTACATATTGGTGCACATTATTCGCCAGAAGAATCCTGATCTACAACGAGCTCTTTAAGGAATTCCATGATGTATTTTCTTGGTCAAATGAAGAGATTCCAGGAATCGACCCTAGAATTTTTGAGGATGAGATTAGAAATTATCTGGATGCTAAGACTGTTTGAAAATATATTAGATCTATTAATCCTTGGAAGGCCCCTACTATTAAGGCAAAGGTAGAGAAATTGCTTAATGTTGGCTTTATCTACTAGGTTCCTTTAACTGAATGGGTATCCAATCCCGTTCCTGTGAATAAGAAGCAAGGAACCATCAGTGTATTCATGGAATTTCATGAACTGGACAAAGAATTTCCTAAAGACAACTTCTCGATGCCTTTCATCGATCAGATTCTCAACGAGTGTGCTGGAAGCAAAGTGTTTTGTTTCATGGACAGATTTTCAGGGTATAACCAAATTCAAATTAAACCCGAGGATCAACACAAGACGAAATTTGTTTGTCCTTAGGGTACTTTCACATACCATAAGATGCCTTTCGGCCTTAAAAATGTCGGAGAAACCTTCCAACATGCTATGACCTTCGCATTCCACGATCTTAAACATATAGTCAAAGCTTATCTTGATGGTCTTGCTGCTCACTCTTGTAAGAGAGTGGATCACTCTAATCACCATCGGCTAGGTTTTGAAAGATGTCGTCATTATAGAATCCGGTTAAAGCCTCATAAATGCATCTTTTGCGTTAGGTCTGGACGTCTTCTGGGATTTTTAGTCTCTGAGAGAGGGATCATGGTAGATCCGTTAAAGATTGAGGAAATACTTCGATTGCCTCCCTCGTGCACTATTTGACAACTTCAAGGTTTACAGGGGAAAGCTAACTTTTTACGTTAGTTTATAGTTAACTATGCCAATATTACTAAGATTTTCATGCATCTTTTAAAGAAGGACACCCCTTTTATCTAGGATGAGAGAGCCCAGGAATCCTTCGATTCTTTGAAGAAAGCCTTGGTATTGACGCCTCTGCTGAAGTCTCCTGACTTCAAAAGGGATTACTTGCTTTATGTCGCTGCATCTAAGGAGACAATTGGTATGATTTTGGTTTAGGAGGATGATGAGATCTATGGGCACGTGATCTACTATCTTAGTCAAAACTTAGTCGGTCTTGAGCTCAGATATTCTCACATTGAAAATCTATCTTTGGTTGTCGTTCACATAGTCCAATGATTACACAATTATATATTTATTTTCAAGACTAATGTGGTTTCCAATGTCAATCCATTTCAATACGTCCTTACCAGGTGTATCATAGGGGAAAAATACAATAAATGGACTGTCATTTTACAAGAATTTGATCTCAATTTCGCTCCTGCAAAATCGAAGAAATCACTAGTCTTTGCAGAGTTAATATCTGAATTCCCACGATTGGATGAGTATGTTATCCATGTTGATTCGTTTGCAGATGAAAACATTTTTCTTATCTCATCATCCAACCCCTAGTATGGATAAATTGTTCTCTATATTCAAACTTTGAAGTTTCCTCAACATCTCTTGCAAGATGACCGACGTCGTATACGATACCCATCTAAGAATTAAGTTATCGTCAAAAACACTTTGTATCGTTGAGGAACATAAAATATCCTACATCATTGTTTAACTCATGAAGAAGTTGAGTCAATTATAAATGATTTCCATAGTGGGGCTTGTGGTGGTCATCTATCCGGGCTTGCGAAAACCCAAAACATTTTGCGAGATGGTTATTTTTGGCCATCTATCTTTAAATATTGCATTGAATAAGTTAAGAAGTGTCACCCCTGCCAAGTTTTCACTTAAAAAGTGCACTCACATCTAGCCCCTCTTCACCCAATCATTATCATCGGTCGCTTCACCAAGTGGGGGGTGGACTTCATGGATTGCAACCCAACTTTGGTTGGGGGGTACCAACACATTATCATTTTCGTAGACTAGTTTACTAAGTGGTCTGAAGCCATGCCTATAGTTAAATCCAATGGGAAGACCACCACCTTCTTCGTATTCAATCAAATTATCGCTAGGTTCGGTATCCTGAGTGAGATTGGCACTGATCATGGTAGTCACTTTCAGAAAAAATGATGGAAGAGATAGCCTCCAAGCTGGGGTTTAAGCTTGGTTATTCTTCCCCTTAATACCCCAAAGAAAATGGACAGGTAGATGCCATCGACATGTCTCTCAAGACCATTTTGCAGAAAACTATCAGCCAAAGTAAATATGACTGGAATATTATGCTATATCCCACACCTGTGGCATACCAAACCTTAGTCAAGACTACCACTGGATTTTATCCTTTCTAGTTAGTATAGGGTGTGGAGTCGATATTACCTATTGAATGCGAAATCTCTTCTCTTAGATTGGCAGTCATGTTCCTCCTTGACACTTCCAATATCGAGCGATTCCTTGTACACCTAGAGAGTCTCAACGAGCAGCGTCGAGACGCCTCTATGACTATCGAGGAAAACAAAAGATGTGTCAAAGTCTAGTACGCTAAGTCTGTCTATCCTCGATTGTATGTTGAGGGTGAATTGGTACTTTCATATGATCAAGCCAAGGAACTGCTGGGGGAAGGTAAGTTCAAACCCATGTGGGACAGTCCCTATATCATGCGACGTGTCTTAGAAAAAGGAGCCTATGAGTTAGAAAATTATGAAGGGAACATGTTTCCCAAGCCTAGGAGTGGGCTCTACTTGAAAATATATTATTCTTGAGCCCCAACCTTGGGCATAACTCTTTGTATACTAATGTAATTTAGTGTATATATCCTTTCCCTTTATTTTCGTCTTCAGCTTGCTTATCAATTTTTTCCCTTGGTTGGCAGATGCCAACGGAGTCTTCGGTGTACTTAGGATTTGTAGACGGATCCAGTCTTCATACATAGAACTTGGCTTCTGCCACTTGGGTGGTTTACTTGCACGAGGGTCTACTAGTGTCTTCAAGTGGTGTATGCTTAGGGCCATCCACGAATAATGTGGCCGAATATAGCTTTGTTATAGAAATTTTTTGCAATTCCATTTCACATCGTATTCACTCTTTGGAGGTTTTCCTGGATTCCCAGTTAGTAGTATGTCAGTTTAACAAAAGTTACCGTGTGTGCGATCCTACATTACTCTGACAATTCCTATGGGTACGTATTTTAAAGTGACAATTTTATTTTATTACTTATCATCACATACCTAGGAGTTCTAATTATGTATCTGATGCTTATGATAATTTCATTTTATATTACAATATCATCAATGTACACATTGTAATATAATTAAAGTTAAAGAACCTTGTTTTATATATAATTCAAAAATTATGATGTTTATAGTACAAAATTGGGTCCAACATCCTCAATACACATATAAATATGATAATACAAAATCCATGACATCTGCGCCCATGGCACTAGATGTGTGTCATGATAACAAACTACTATGTTTGTGAGATGCCAAAAGAGTCACACCCAAGCTATGGTCACACCAATCACTTGTCAATACATGGCCTTCGATAGATCCTCTACCTAAGCCATCAAAATCCTATGTGTCAAATGAGACAGGTTTCCCTGCACATTTTGAAGGATTCTCTCTTCTTCTCCTCCCATTTCCTCATCTCTCTGGTGCCTACGACGATGTCTTTTAATCCCATTCTATCATCGTGGACTTACCTCTGCATCACACAAGTGTCTAGTTAGTACTTAAGCATCATCCACAAAATATTTTTGTTTTACTATAAAAAAATACAAAAAAATGAAATATTTAATAACTTTGACATACATATGTCCCCATAGGTGGTCCCTGGTGGCAGTGGCATGTTAGGATCCCATTTGAAGTCGATCCCTGCATAGGGGTAGTCATCTAGAGAAATGACTTGTCACCTCCACCAGTAAAAGAAATCATCATTGTAGGGTGTGGGTACCCTACCTCCCCCCTGTCATATCATTAACTCGGTCCACCATCCCATGGATGGATCGTGAGGGCCTCGAGGAATGATATTTACTTTAGGTCCCAAACTTGGAACCCGCTCAAATAAAAAGATACATAAGATAGATGCAAACCAGAAGTCCTATTGTCACCCTGTTTGCATTCTGTCAACTGGCTCTTCATATTATCTAGTAGTGAGGTGCACCAATCATACACCATGGGTCTCAAACACTTTACAAAATAGAACATGAGTGGTCTCAATTCTTGGTGCAATGAATCCAATCTTGTGATCCTCATCAAAATGAGGAAAACGATCTTGAGGATGAGATTGTTTATCGCTTGGATGGGGAGCTGACTCCCGACCTTCTCGGTCATGCTATACAATGAGAGTCTTTGTACTCTTCTATATTCATATCTCTCCTAGCTCCAAAGGATTTTAGGTTCACCACCTCACCCCAACGGGACAACCCAACCAAGAAATATATATCCTCGACTTCAATCCTCAATGGTTTCCCATCGAGGTTGAAGCTCTCACTGTTTGGATCCCAGTAATCCACGAGCAACTGTAGCAACCTCGCTTGGGACCTCATCCCTTTGAGTGCCAAAAATTTGTACAACCCGCATATTTTCAAGTCCATTTGGGGCCCCAAATCTCTTTCCACAACAACATCTACCTCCTCATGTTCCCTTTCCCTCCATTCTAGCACCATCCTGCTAGAGAAGCATCAATTTTTGATTTAGCAACCATTAAAAACCTTGTTTATGGACTTTTACATGGGATGCAACATTCGCATTCATGTATAGGGATGAGTACACACATCCTGTATTTTACACAGTCGCGTATAATCTCGCGTATACGCAACCCGATGAGTGGTAACCCGTGTACATCGAAATACCTAATTTGCGCCTTAATTAACTCAAATTTTGAAACCTAAATAAAAAATGTAATCCAATAAAAAGGAAGAGGAGGGGAATAGGAATTACCTATTCCATACGATCTTTGATTCTGTCACTTGATTCTCTTGCAGTCACTAGTTGAATATCAGAGCTAATTTGGTCCAATTTTCACTATTTGGGTAAAAAATTCAAATGACATTGTAAAATTTGTTTTTTGTTACTATTTATAGAAGATTTTACCCACTTTCTATAGTTTTGGATTGTATTTTCTCCCAATGGACTAATACAACAGTGGATTGAGTTGGTTTTTGTAGTTTTCACCAGAGATTCTTGCGGTTTTTACCATTATGTTGACCATTCGTAACTACAGGAAGGTATTTTCGATACCCAACATATAGGATAGGTATTCGTTCCATCATGTAGACTTTCATTATCCTATAAATGTCACTCATATGCCTTAGTTACAAACCCATGTTATGTGTCAGAGAACCCTCCATCTACTACAAGACGTGTCATTATCAAATGGTAGAGACTTACCAAACATCGGTACCCTAGTTAGATCCTCTGCTCCATTTGGTGCCCATGCTGAGATTTTTTTTGTAGGATTGAGAGTCCCTTATAGCTAATACATGAATTTATGTTGAGCCTCATTTATCACTCATAAACATGTTGACCTATACTTAGAGGACTCCCAATTGAGTTTAATTTAAGCTCTTTTCCGACTCGTTTTCAAAAAGCAAAAATATTGTTGAGTGAACTTGTCTCTTTCACACTCATAAATTGGAATTGAAAGGATGTCTATTTGGTAAAATTTTATCCCTTTTTCAAACCAAGTAGACTAATATTATGAAAAAGTAAATTTTTTGGTGTTAAGTTGTGATTGCATCTCATGCCCTTTCTTGTAATATTAATCCTATAGTTGGTTCTCACTTTGCGTTAAAACTGTTTTACTCAACAGTTTTGCATTCTCAACCAAGCAGAGCCTCATTTATATCCTTCGTAATTTGACACCCTATACCCAGAAGGGAACATTACCCCGAGTGTCCATATCCCACATGCACCTCCTTGCATTGAGCATAGGTATGTTCCACTACTAGAACTAGATTTTCTTACTTGCGTCACTCGTTTCCTCCTTTGTATTATAGAATTCATTTGACTATGAAAAAACAAAAAAAAGACATGCGATAAGGGATTATTATCTTATATTGGCAGTAGTTGTGTCACCTTTGAATAGAGCACAAAGTTATTGAGTCCACTTTTCATCATAATTTTGGGTTTAGCATGGCCTTATGAAGCTGAGATTGTTACATAGAGCTTCTCTCCACTGACTAGTTACTCTTCTAGTCCCTATGGAGAACTTCATTGATGCCTCCTGCATCTCATGGTTTCATCATTTATTCTATGTTGTTAGAGTCTTCCATATGTCTCATGTGTTACACCTCAATATTTCTCACTTTGATAGTGTCGCAAGTGTCGTCATTACAAAGGTCGCAAGTGTCGCATGCTTCCATGATGCCTATGTCGTGCCTATAACGACATGAGAAGGACACTTGAAACACCACAAACATTTGATTTGGAAGAGGAGAAATGAGCCAGCAGGCTTGCAAACCTTTTTCCATCTAAAAGCACCCAAAAAACTAGCTTTTGGAGGAGAGCGCTCCCCTATACCTCTTCTGGGAGCGCTGAGACTCCCCTATACCTCTTTTGGGAGTGTTGACGCTCCCCCTTACACTGTCTAGGAGCGTTATAAAGCTCCTATGGCCCTTCTTAGGGAGAGCTATGGAATTTGAGAGCACTGGAACCCCCCTAAAGCCTACTAGGGAGCACTACAACGCTCTGATGGTCCTTTTGAGGGAGCACTACCTATTCTGGGTAGTAGTTAAGTTGTTGAGATGAATGGGGGAAGGATATTTTCATTCTTAGAAGGCAGTTGAGCTTGAATCTCTAGTCCAACCATGATATTAGGGTAGATCCTCAACTAAAGGAGGAAAATCCTCAACTTCCCCAAGGATATCTCAAGTGGTTAAAGCCTCTCCAAGGCTATATAAGCAAGCTTTCTAATGGTGAAAGGGGACT
>JZKD02S1622116.1:727831-745441 GCA_000966675.3 Picea glauca | reverse complement strand
TTTTATTCACTTTGAATTATAATACACTCATTACTTCACTTTATTATTTACCTTTTAAAATCTCTTAAACCACTTTGACTACTTTGACCTTTTGCGGCTTCTAGATGACATATGAAGGTCCTCCAACTTTGTACGGCCATAAATCGCAAACTGTGAGGAGTTATGTGATGTTCCACATACCACCAAAAATGGAATGACATGTACTATCCATATAGAATAGTATTATCAGAAAATATATCATAACTCATACCGTTATCCATCAAACAAGCTTAGGTCCATTACCCAAACCTGGGGTCTCCAACTTCTCATGGCCATAACTCTCTAACCGTGAGGAGTTATGTGACGTTCCACATACCACTAGAAATGGAATGACAAGAACTATCTATCTAGTATAGGTTACCTAACAAATTCATTTTCCTTCATCTCATTATTCCACAATTAAGCATGGGTTCTCTTACTTCGTAAAGCATCTTCCCGTGAGGGCTTTCACCATAAGGGGACCACTTTGGAGTTCATCCATCTCTACATATTATGAACCATGACAAGACAATAATGAGCCATCTTTACATAAAAAAATCTTGGGTCCATTACCCAAACCTTTGTGCTATGGGGCTTTCTTCAAGGGTTGACATCAATCACAACCAACCTTAATCAACAATAACCCTTCATCTTGATGTTAAGAAAATGAATAATTTTATGAATGTAACACTTGCATATGAGGTTTTTTAGATTCTCTTATATTCTTTTAAATCAAATAAATTCTTAACAAGTTAATGAATAATATTAGGAGGAGAAATCATATTTTTTATATGTTTTGATTTGAATCTTAAATTTTTTATTAATAGTAAATTATACATTGTTATGAAGAAAATATCCCCAACGCACTGAAAAGATATTCCTAGGATTTTCCAATTGATCTTAGATAGACAGTGGGATAGAATTATAATGGTTTCTTCTAGATTCGCGTAAATTGGTTTCCTTTTAACCAAGAAGGGTGATGAACATATCTTTCAACCGATGGTAATCCTCAGGTGTCCGAATGATGAATCTTTCAACATCCAGATCCAACTCTTGTGTTATTCTTCCTACACACAAGGATACAAATGACCATTGATCTACTATTCTTCCAGTGTTAGGAGATTCAAACTTAATATATCTATCCTAATCTATTCAATATGATATCAGATCCAAACATTAAAAAATGGAATACAAAAATTCATGGGGGAAAACCAATGATATATTAATTAATAAGAGGAAAATACATCAATGCAATTACCACAAGGTGTAGATGCACTCCTCCTTGCCCCTTGCTCCTTGATCCTCCTTAGCTTCTCAATCAAGCTAGGAAATTTTACTCCAATTAATTTAGATAGAGAAGAACCTATGAATTTTGGTAGAATATATATGTAAATTATTCTTCATCCTTCACTCTCAAGACTAACCCTCCTTATATAGATTATTGGAAGAGGTTTGGGAGAGATTTTATATCTTATAGAGACTAATGGATATTTGAATGTTGTGAGTTCCAAGGCTCATGCCACAAAGAAATAACCCATCCCTCTCTCATCTCTTTGAATCTCTGCAAATATAGAAGGTATGTGAGGGTGTCACTTGTTGTATACTGATGACAAGTGACATGTCATTGGTTGTCCCATAGATGACCAACAACACCCTTGCAAAACTATCTAAATCCTGAGATAAAGGTTGTGTTTTCTCTTGTATCTTCTGTTGTGTTCCTCATGAAAATGTGGGGTGGAAATTAAGGCTATAAAAAATCCTCCCTAATGTGTGAGTTTAGGAAAGGAATGGATGGATGAAAAAAATTACAATAAAATAGTATCAATGTGAGGTAACATGAGAAGAGAGAAAAGAGGTCTAGAGGTCAAAGAGTACCTACGGTCAAACACCAAGGATAAAGACATGTACAAACCATTCCCAAGGTAGACATACTTAGACTCTGAATAGTTTCAAAGCATGGATGCCAAAACAATACATTGTGTACCCATGTAATGAAATGTCATCAATGAGATCATAGCCACAAACAAATACAACCTGGAAATATGTCACAACATATACATAAGGAAGACAACAAGAACTAAGGAGGGTGCCCCCGAATTATTCAAAGGACTCATACATAAATTATATAGTCCATCAAAACTTGGGAGGGGTGCTATAAAGGAACGATGTGGCCCCAATCCCAAGGTCTCCGTCCCAAACCTCGATTGTACGATTGTAATTCATGCAAATAGACGAGATTATCTCAAGTTTTTCATGTTCATATTGGTAAAGATTCAAACAACAACCTCATGAGGATTAGACATCCCCTTGTGTTTTTATAGAGGTGGTACTCCTCTATAATTGTACAAAATATATAGCTTGATGTTCTTGGATTGGACCGCTAAATCGAATAATGCTAAACAAATAACCCCAAATATTTATTTATTTAGTTTATGTATAGAATGGTTCTTGATAACCATATTTCTCTTTTTGTGAAACACTCGCTTGGAAATGGATCAAGAAACTTCTTTAACATTATAAAAATGAAGAAATTATTCAATATCATAATAGATATGTGTTCAACTTCATTATTACAACCCTATAAAATGGATGTAAGTTAAATATGTATGTTGGTTGTGGAGACTTGTTATCTTCCTGATTCAAAGGTCTTTGTTTTCAGTCATGTTTATACCCCATGAAGACTTTACACCCCAAAATAAGGTACACTTATGCACACAGGGGAGTGCAGAGGGGGAGGTTACCTCCCTTGTGGGGTCTGGGGGAAAGCGGGGGTTCGGGGGCGAATCCTTGGAAGGAAAAATGTCCTTTTAAATGTATATTGTAATTTCATTGTAAATTTGGACTGTTCATTAAAAGGTCACAGATCTGACGGTAGAAGTTATGTTAGATATTTTTTCCCTAGAAGGCAACCCTCTTTTATGAGGGAAATGTATTACAGCTATGTATTATGACAACATTGTATTATGAGATAGGAGACTATGAGAGAAAGAAGAGGAATTTACAATAGGATTGTTGTAGGTTGTATTCCTTCATTTGCTAGATAATAATAAAGGAAGGATCTAGAAATTTATTTGGTGGACATAGCCC
The DNA here is from genome assembly GCA_000966675.3 of Picea glauca. Lineage (NCBI taxonomy): Eukaryota > Viridiplantae > Streptophyta > Pinopsida > Pinales > Pinaceae > Picea > Picea glauca. Next base: position 742,336 of record JZKD02S1622116.1, on the reverse strand, counting down.
ACATTGGGTGAACCACACATATCTATGTATCTATTGTATTTTGTATCTTATGTGTTTTATTTCCACATTTATTTTATTTTATTTCTCCGCGATCCTTTTTTTCTAACAACTAGTATCAGAGAGAAAGGTAACTCGTAGGAAAAGAGGGTTACTAGTTTGAGTGGGAGCAATGGGGGAAGATGAAAAGTTTAGGTTCAATAAATTTAATGGAAAAAACTATCAGTTATGGAAGATGTAGATGGAATATTATTTATATCATAAGGATCTATTCCTACCATCCGGTGGAATATCAACGAAGCTGACAACCATGAAGGACAAAGAATGGGAGGTTCTTGACAGAAAGGCACTAGGAATGATATGTATGAGCCTCGCAATGTCAATGGCTTTCAATACTTTGAAAGAAAAGACAAAGAAGGAAGGTCTGAATCATTGTAGGGATCTTCTTAAACTTCCCTTAACAAAAACTCCTTAGTTAGCAATCACCATTTTCTCATCACTTATTACTGTCATTATAACTAGTTGTATGTGAACATATATCAACAACAGATAACAACAACATATATCATCAATAATCCATCACCACAAGCAACAAAAATAACACAAGATGTATGTACAATTTTCTTTTTATTATGGACTACAATCATTGGGTTTATCAACAACAACTGAATAGAGTTACAACTTCACAAGATAACCATCTCTATAATGCAAGACTCAACTTACACAAATCAAAACCAACTCATAAGAGGATTCAATCCTAAATAGATACCAATCTGTAAACAGGTACATGACCCATCAATAGTGCAACACGCATATGTATGCACCCTACCAGTAGTACAACTCACATATGTACACAACCTATATGTACTACAAATTGCGTGTGCCTTCTGAAAAACTAGGGTTTTATCTTCTTGAAAAACTCATATCCTTTGTAGCCTTAAGTCATATCCACTTCTTCCTTTCACTATCCAATTTGTACCATAACCAATCACAACACATCTATGATCTCCAATAAATTACTGATGCTCCTCAACCATACAATATGAATGATACTTAATCATGTAGAAGAAACCGGTATACTATGGCAACCATATTAGTACTGAACCATAAGAGTGTTTCTCACTCTATCAATCAACCAACATAACCATATCACAACATTCATACCAAGAATGCCTTAATAATTCACCATACAATAAAAAAGAGTATCAATAAAGACAACTATGTGACCATACCAAAATTTCTATGGCAGATCTAAGCACATAGAATGCATATCTGGAACTTTCTTCAGCCTTCAAGATCCTGACACCAGTTCACACTCAAGTCTTCATGACTTCCACCAACTCTACATGCTCTGACCTCCTTTATCCCACGTGTTTATGTGCCATGCCTCACTGTAGCCCGCATATGTATGTGCTCTGGCTCACTGGTGCTCACGTAATCCTTCAGAAAATAGGGTTTCTGAACTTCCAAAACTTTCTCCGTCAATATCTCAGACTTATGGAAACTTTGATGCATCCATGAGATACTCCAGTCAATCTCTCTCTCAGAATAGATCTTCAATATATTCTCAAGAGATATATATTTCCAAGAGATCCTTGCCTCTTATTTATACTCTCCGTTGAAAAAAAGTTTATTTTTCTTATCTAAATCCAAATCTCCATTTTTCTCTGGTTATGGAGCTGCCCTTAGTTCTGAAAAGGAGTCAAAAGGTATTTCAGGATTTTCAAGTTTTGGGGTTCAACTATTCATGAAGTATGTTTTTTAATATAAACTCCAAAGTCTTGGTACCGAAGTATCTAAAAAGTGATGGTTTAAAAGGAATTGAATCGGTTTTAAAGTAATAATTAAAAACGTCAATGACTTTCTAAGCCTTTCACATGTTCTTTTTCGGACATCTCAACTTAAATAATACTTCAAAGTCCCAACACGCTTTTCACAGAGTACCTTTTTAATCATGATTAATTAATTTTTAAACATACCTAACAAATCGTTAATCAGTCATGATTCAGGAAATCAAAGAGCCAACCTTGAGTCTCCTTAAAACCCTGATTATTGAGATCACAAAATCCTTAAAAGCTAATGCTATGTTTATTAAGAAGTAAGAAGGTTTAATGATAATAAATCCCATCACCGTTTCGCGATTCGGGATTTACTTATGTCATACCTCTTGGGGACATGATGTTCTAAACTATGAAAAACGAAATCCCAAAAGAATTAAGCTCCTAAACATAATTAACCTATCTTTAAAACAAGATTAATGATATTAAATAATTTTTCGTGTTTCGCTATTCAGGATTTTTCGATGACCTTCCTTTCGAAATCCCAGTTTTGAATTGTCGATATGTCGCAATATCTATAATGTATTAATGGATATATTTTTAACATAAAGTGTGTATCTCCAGGCGTACCATCCCCATTAAAGAAGTTAATTTTTATCGCCTGTATCGGTACGCTAAATTTAAGACAAGTTGAAGGTTAATAAAGGTTTGTTATTTCAAATTTCATTCTTAATTTCAGACTAGGAGAGATTTACATTCAGAATAAATCACAAATTTCTTCTTTGCAACAGGTTTTTATTTTAGCACAAACATCATGCCACCCAGAAAAGTGCCTAAGAAGAGTGAGGAGGCAGGTGAAATCTCGAATCCAGATGGAGATATTATATCCAACACTACACCACATGTTGTGGATTCAGTCAAATCTTGGAGGTAGATTTTTGAAACCTTAGACTATGAGATTAGGTATTTCCCTGATGATTTCAGAAATGAAAAGACTGAAAATAAACTCAAATACATAGCATAGTATGAGCTTCATAAAATAGCCACACAGCCGAGACTCATTCCATACAACGACATGATAAGCTAGGCTTTAGAGAAAATCGACGTTCAAACAAGGAGCATTCTAAACAACCAAAAGGTCATCATCATCTCGTTGAGACCCGAGCACATCCAAGTAATGTATAAACTATCCCCTACTTCTAAATACATTTATAATTCTTAATTCGTAGACGAATTTCAAAGAAAGGAGTGTACAGAATTCTATCAAACATATCCAGGTATAATCAAAGAATGGCTGGGAATCCCAACGATATTTAGAGATGATACCCATGGTATTTATTCCACAACTTTGTTAAACAAATGCATGGTTCATATAGCCCTGATGCTATGTAGACTTTTTAGGAGGAAAATCCCTACCCATTTACCTCCATAATGGGTGCCACTTCTACATGAAGTAGCCAAGGGTTATAGTTTCAACTGGGGTAAAATTTTATCAAATAATCTAACTAAGGAGATTGCAGAGTACCAAATGGAAAAATCAAAAGGTCGACCTGCATATTTTTACATGTCTGCATATATTATGGATGCTATCTGTTATATGAATCCATTCCCCTTGATGAATTGGAGCTGGAACCTAGCCTGTGCGGAGCCCATTCATGTTTATCACTCTAAACTATGGGAGGAGAATGTTAAAGATTTCTTTTACGAAATCTGTCACTACATAGTGGCACCTTTGCACCAAAATTTGTATGGTTATGCACCCCCTCATATTTTAGAGTCAATCATGGGAAACCTTAGGGTGATTGTAGATTGATTTATTGAAGAGGTCTTCTCCTATGTTAGGGTTTTTGGGTGCTCGATTCCTCCTCATGTACTTATGAAATTCCTTCCCGATAGACTAGTGTGCAGGGAGATGGCCTACCAAATAATAACAAGTGGCATCGACACATAATTGAAAGAATTTCAAAAGAAGTTTTGGCCAGTTTTTCCTATACAGATTGGGAAATGTTCACTGCTTAACTTTGGTCATTCCAAGGTAGAAGTTGCAGCACTGGAAGACATCAAATTGGTAGATATTGAACTCAGAAAACATGATTCTTATTAAATTTTAGGAAATCATATTTCTCATTGCAATATGAAAATGTATGAACATGAAGATTTTCCCTGCGACAACATGTTCAAGGGAGCTAGAACCTATGAGGAAATATTAGACAGAGTTCAGGCATTATCACCCGACCTACAGACCATCTTTTGAACTTTCCAGAAGCACAGATGAAGTGGTTTGACAAAGATACTAGGGAAATAATCAACAACCCCTCCTATAGCTTAAGGAAGAGTTCCCCCAAGTTTTAGATCAGAGTCTCATGATAAAGGGACTGCAAAAGAAAATCCAAAGAAGACCGAAGTATCTTCACAAAAGGCAGAAGCTTCACAAATAGAGCACCCAAAGTTTGAAACAGAATTTAGGCTCAAGACACCTTCAAATTCAAGTCAAATGATTCCTCCTTTATCATCAACTATTCTAGCTGATATCCCCAAAACAGCAGGAGAAACTCAATCTTCAGATTTGGGTAGACCTATTTCATCATTAACTCCCTTACAATCAACTTTTGGGACCCCCCATATGGAAGTCATATATGTAAGTGACCTTAATCCTATCTTTAGAGAAGAGATACCTTCCTCTGACTACTTTTTCAATAGGAAAAGGGAGGTTGTAGTTAAACAGGAGATGCATCTGAGAGAAGGCACAATGGTGAAGAAACACAGAGTGCTCATAGATGGGCAGAACCTAGAAGAGGAAGATTTCACCACAGAAGTAGCAGGCTCTATGGGAGCTTTGGAAACAACCAATTTATTCTCAGTTGACTCTCTGAAAACAAGGATGAAGAAGAAAAATCAAATGGTATCTTAGTTGCAGGACCAAATAAGGCACACAGAAAATAATATTTGAGAGGAGGTAAATCAAAGGGTTGAACATGCTCGAACTGCTAACAAAAAGGAAATGAAATTGTTGAAGTCTAGTTTAGAGGAAATGAACAAGCATATGCAAATGAGTCAAGTACAAATTATTCGGTAGGAAGAGTTAGTGAGATAGCTATAGGCTGAGTTGAAGTCCATTGAAGGAAAATTTGTGAATATAACAACATTTCAAGCCCAAGCACTAGAGGTGCCTGAGAAACTACAAGCAGAACAACATAACATGCTTTCTAAAATAGAAAATGTTCAAAACTACTTCCTGGAAATAAGCCACTCACTGGATAACATTGCTCTCAAGGAAAAAGAGGCTATAGAATCCCGCACTGATTTTCAAAAAGAAGTAGCATTTTTGGCTAGAGAATAAGTACCAACAATCCCAAAGCTGACTGTAGAAGAACAGATCAGGGGAGAAATCATATTAAAAACATGGGAGACCAATATAGCTGAAAGAAGGAAAATGGAAAGAGAAGTTAAGGAAGAATGTGAAGAAGTGTTTGATCAGCTATATACAAAAATACTGGGCATTGGTAAAGGTGATTGTCCTAGGCTATTAGGACAAACCATTGTTTTAAGGCATCAAATGCATATCAAGGAGAGATGGAATGAAACCCTACTTGAGATTTCACAAATGAAGCAACTTGACATCACCCAAATGGATAAGTGGCTAATAAATTGAAATCTGCAGTTGCATTCGACAAATTTTGAAAAGGGAAAGATTGAAGACAGGATGCCCAAAATTCAAAGGAAGATGTATGTGTTTGAAGCAAAGGATATGACAAAACCTTCCAAAATTTTGGTGCAGTTTCTAAACAGGTGCGTCGAGTGTCTTGGACTGAGCGAAGGAAGTGCTTCAAAGAAATGATGAAGTAACACATGTATGCTCATTTTTGTCCAACTGGTAGAAAAGTAAAAAGTAACCGAACAAAATGGTTCAAAGTTTGTATTCTGTAACCATTAGCACCTAGGAGATTAGGAGAATACTAACCGTCTAGGGTTGTTCATTTTCTTTGTATAAATACAATTTTGAAAGATAGGACTAGGGGAGTTTTTTCCTTGGCCGATTGTAGCAGAGAAATGTTTCATTTTCCAAAATTAATACAAATGAAAATCGAAGAATCCAGATCCCGTCAAGTTTGAGTTATGTGTTCCTCTGCTATTTAATATTTAACATCATTTCTTATATATCTTTGATGAATTCTTAGCTGCAATTTAGTACAAACTCTACCGTGGTGATTGATTATTTTAGTCATCTAATCGTTTACATATTTTCCTCTGTATTGGCTATCAACAGGTACAAGACCTGTGAATTACTTAGATTTCTATATTGTATGCTTCATTAAAGTTTTTCTTCTCTATTTTCTTCTTCTGTCACAAAGTGAGATTCTTCCTTGGTTGATGCCTCACCTTGTTCCACATCTCTATTATTTCTTTCATTTCATGCATTATTTTCAATTTAAATTAGATACGGGAAACGACCTTTCATTTTGTTATACTATTAATTTAAAATTTGGGAATTTTTCTTACATAATCTAAAATAGAAACAACAACCTAAAAAACAACAAGTCTTTAAAAATATTTTTCCTCCATGAATCTACCTATTATGAGATAGACCAATATCGAACCCACTCTTACAAACTAGACCAATATCACTTTAACTCTTTTTAACACCATCTTAAAAACTGCTACCACCGGGGTTGAACTTGAACATTCATGGGTAGCCATTGAGCAGGACATTATTGTCCAGGAACAATTGGAAGATAGAAAAAGACAACTCAGAAATCAACCATAGATCCTTTTCCCCTAAGAGTTGTTTTTCCTTTCTTTATATCATAGACCCTCTTTATTTTCAGATGCCTAGACTTTATACTTTCAAGCCTTAAGTATAAACTCTGGAACAACACTCTCCAAGTAGCTACCTTAGAAGCATCTTCTTGGACACTTTGTCCAGATAGCCACTTTGTGCACATAGTCACCTATGTCCAACTTTGTCCAATTGGCTACTTGTCCATATATCCAATAGCCACTTGACCACTTAAACCACTTTCCTCATTTTAGGGTTAACCCTCTTATAACCACTTTCCATAATTAGAAAGTTATCCATTTACTTTATTATTTAAATAATCCTCTTTGACTTGATCACTTCACTTTATTATTTAAATAATTTCTTCTTTGTAAGAAATTTGACTTCTTTGACCTTTTGGGGGCTTCTAGCCAACAATGAGGGTCCTCCAACTTCATAAGGCGAAAAATCTCAAACCATGAGGAGTTATGAGACGTTCCACATACCACTAGAAATGGCATGACAAGAACTAGCATCTAGGATAGTTTCACTGACAAATTCATTGATCTTCACCTCATTATTACAAAATTAATCATGGGTTCTCTAACCATACTTCTAGGATAACTCAACCGCAAAGAATCTTCCCTCGAGGGCTTTCACCATAAGGGGACCACTATGGAGTTCAACAATTTGTACTTCCTATCAACCATGACAAGACGATAATGAGTCATATTTACATCAATCCAACTAGAATAACCTATGACAATACATCATTATTACATTGTCCCTTTGTCATTGATTCCATGAATGATCATATGATCCAACGATCAATATCAAACCATCAATGACAACACATCGATCCATCGTCATCTATGCATCATATGAAAAGGCATTGATCAATCCATTGACAAAAATGACAATACATACTTCATCAATATACTATGAGTGGACATTGTTCCTTTGACATCAATGACAACATGTTCCAATAGTATCCCCCTTGGCATTGATGGAAATACCAACATTGACGTCAACACAAATTATTGATGGCAACATGTAGACAAGGAATTTCTCTACATAAATAGTCATCTCAATCACATCAATGTGACTATATCTCCCTCTTTGACATCAATGGAAAAGGGTAGTTCTCTCTTTGGGCTGCTCCCCCTGCCTAAACTCTCCTTGGGGATGCTCCCCTTACATGGATTCCTTGATCCTCCTCTGAATAATCTCTCCCATTTTGAACGATGGATATCACTCTAATGTAATGTTGAATATATGCCACTCATGCTCCCCATGTGACCATTGATCCCCCTATAACCATGCCTATGTGCTCTTTCTCCAAGTATAGGGATCTTTTTCCAAGTATTTTTCTTTGCATCTGATGAATCTCTCCTCCTGGAATCATGGGAAAAAGAATGAGTCCCCCTATGGGTATGTCTCCCCTATCTTCTCTACAATATGAATAATATGCTACCACTGCAATATTCTTTTGCTACAAAGTGCTATTGCTCAACTGGAACATAGATCAACTACTTCAAAAATGATCCACTCTTCCTATGAATATCCTTGGACCTTTCCATGCATCAAACATGTGCCATACCATACATCATGAAGCAAATGATATGTCAACAATGAATAGAGAATCATGAACAAATTATCAACCAAGTACATATTGTGCCATATAATGTGCCAACCATGCACAATACCCATGTACATCAATCATGTACATCAATATCATACAATATGCCATAGGATATCATCAATGGAGTGTATCAACCATATGCCTCTACCAACATGCCAACCATGTACCTCAAGCAAGTGTCATATCACTCATGATATTCCTCCACCATGAACCAAGTGCCAACCATGTATCTCAATCAATCAAGTGTCTCAACTATGTCATCTCATACATCATGTACCAAATTATATGCTAAAAACGTAATACCAATGGTGTATGTTGGCCCTTGGTTATGGAATCAAGAGAAGATCAAGGAAGAAAAGGAAAAATGTGAACTGCGTGGAAGACACAGTGACTATTACTGGGTTGAAGTAAGCAAAAGAGTAGAAAAGATGGAGCGAAGTAAGAGAAATAAAGACATTGGATGAGGCGATCGAGGATGACATATCAATAAGGAAGATGGAATCATGGAAAAATCAAAAAGAGGAAAAATCCACCGTTGGATTCTTTGGAGCACCACGAGAGAAGGAAAAAAAGACATGTTGGTGAAGCCCTCAAAACAAAGGTCAAGTTGACCTAGGGTTTTAGACACCTATGGTTTTGACACTTAGGTCTCGACCTAAGTCTATCGGTGAGATATTGTAATGTATAAATAGAGGTTTAAAGGACCTGGGATGGGTTTTTGTTGTTGTTATTATTGCTGGTACTAAGTTGATTGAGGATTGATTACTATTATGTGATCGAGTGAGTACGATTGTGTGAGAGAGAAGTGTTGAGTGTAGAGACTTCTGGTATTGTAATATCTTCAGTTGGGTGTGAAGATCAGTCTTGCAGCTGGGTGCACAGGAAGGGGAGAGATAGAGAAGAGAAGAAAGAAGATCTGCTAGCTGAGAGCACAGAAAAGAACTATATGCTTCATATTAATATATTATAAAGCACAGTTCTATGGATGTAGACCTAGAGAGAGGGTGAACCATGTATATCTTGTGTTGTGTGTGTGATTGATGCTCTATTCTTTATCATTTGGTATGCTATTATTGGAATACTATGTTAGATCTAATATATAGTTCTGCGGAGTAGATCTGAACTGGTAAATGATATATAAATGTTGCATTTCTCTTGTACTAGATCCACTTGGTATTCCCTTTGGTTGTAGACATCTCTGTCTTGCAACCCCCCCATAGCTACTTTGGGTGAGACTGCATCTGCCTTGTAGGTTTTGCTGAAAGGGTTGGTAGTTAGGGCTTGTTGGTGTGCTCTTGGAGCTGAACCTTGGGTCTACCCCTGTGCCAACAAATGGTTCTATTGCCGGGACTAGAATCTTCTTGAGGGAATGTCAAGGTGGTTTCCCTCAAAGACAAAGATTAATAAGTGGATAGAAGATCAAGAAAAGGACTTTGTTGAAGCCCAAAACAAGAAACCTCATCTTATTAAGAAATATTGGTTGGAGAGATATATCTTTACTGATATACATGAGATTTTCTTTAGATGGATTCATAAGGAGCTATACGAGTGGTTATCTAGGCTAGCAGATACCTAGTTTGAGATCAGAGCTAGGCCACATATAGTTTGGACATTGGCTCTAATCAAGAAGGTCAAGAGAGTTGATAATGCCATGTCAATACCAATAGATCACTAGTTTGATAGTACCATTGGAGGGTATATCACTGAGTTTGTTGTTGACAGAGTAGAATCGTATAACCAAGCAGAGAGATACTTCTTTAAGGGACCTAGAGGAAAATTTTTACATTTTTTGAAGTTGAAGATCAAGATGCTATTGCATGAGAAGAACATATTGAATATACAGTAGTATACTATATTGAAGAGCTATTCAAGAACTTAGACATCGACAAGGACACAGAGGCTGGACACACGCACAGTGGGAGAGTGTTCAGAGAAGTTCCTCTTGTGAACTCGTTTATGTGGAACTATGGGGATGAGGGTTTCTACAGTGGAGAAGAGAAAGATCTGACCGATAAAGAGCATTCAGATTCCGTTGGGCTAGAGGAAGGGAAAACTAAAGAGCCTCGCCAGGAAGAGACAGAAGCTTCAGGAACTACGTAGATTGTTGAAGTAAGTACTATTACTCCTCCTGTTGATTCAACAACGTTAAGCAATCAGAGTAATTTGAGTCACCCAAACGTTCAAAGAACTATCACTAGTAGCCCAACACCTACTCAGTCAAGAAACCTAGGAAGATATATGGCAGATGAGATGAGGTTACCCACCTTCAAAGGAGATGGATCTAAAGATCCTGATTATCATTGGTTTCTCTGGGAAGACATATGGAGTATTAATAACATCACCGACGAAGCTTTCAAACAATCTCAGTTTAGTACTACCCTAAAAGACCGCACACTGAGTTCGTACATGAAGTTTGTTAAGGGAATTTCCCAGCCTAAACCCCTGAATGAGATCAAGAACACGCTGATTTCCGAGTTCAAGAAACCCAAGTCAGAGTCATAGTGAATTACAGAACTAAAATAAATCAAGTAGAGAATAGATGAACTGGTATGGGAGTTCGATCATAGGTTTAAAACCTTGACGGGCCACTTGAGTTTTCAGATCCCAAACGAGCAGAACAAGTAATGGTTCATTGTTGCTCTCTTACCACACATCAGATTTCCTCTGATGCAACAGAAGATTGCTTCGTAGGATGAGGTGTTGGATATTGCCATGAATCTAGAATCAACCCCTATGGGAGAATCCATCTTGGGTATGAGTCAAATCTTGACTCAGCTAACTAGTTTGTCTCTACAGGTCAAAGATATGAAGAAAGACAAGGGAAAAGAAGAAAGAGAAGATATATGGTGTATGAGATGCAAATCATAAGGCCTTGACAAGGATAAGTGTCCCTTATTTCATGAATACTTAGCCTCTGGAGCTCTGATTCCTTCAAGGAAAGTTACCCTACCATGGTGCGAGGTATGTAGAAATAGACATCGCCCCGGTGAGTGCTATTACATGAAAAAATATGTTTAGACACCCACAAATTTGTATTGCATGTTTTGTAAGTCCATGGGGCATGATGATAGGGATTGTAGGGATTACGACCTCATGCATGAAAGGTTAATGGATATATACAAAATTTAAGGTGAAGTACAACACGAAGGAAACACTACACAGTATAAATCCCCTGGGAGAGGAAACTTCAACCCTCATGGTGGATTCTGAGGAAGAGGAAGAGGAGGAGGTATGGGTCGAGGCCGAGGACAGATAATATGTTATAAATTCACATATACAGGACACTTGTAAAGGAACTGTCAAAACCCTTGTACCACTTGTAGCTATTGGAACTCCTTTGAGCATGTTATCAAAGAATGTCCATCATTGTTGGCTAAACTTCAGGAGAGACGGGGACCTCAACAGAACCCAAAAATACAATTAATCAAAGAAAAACCTCACGGAGAAGACCGTAGAGTGGTTGTGATCACTCAAGGAGGCATTGTTACAAGAGAATATAGAATGATCCAAGGAAATACTATAGAATAATCAGGAGTCAGGAAAGTTGTAGAGAAGACACAAACGTTTTATGCAAAGAAAGAAAAACAAATGTTTGAGGAGGCAAGGAAAGAATTCAGAGGAGACCAAGGTTCTTCATTGAAGACACGACCAAAAGTAAAAGAATGTGGAATGCCTCTAGCATTTGATTAGTCTTCTTCACCTGGAGATGGAAAAGAGGCAAGTAAACTTATCATTATCATGTATACATTTATAGAGCTGATTAAAGATGAGAAATCCATACAAGAACTGCAAAATTTGGTCAGATAGTATGAAATAGGAAGGGTAGATCCTTTACTAAATAAAGCAGTACATCAACTATCCAATAAGACAAGGAAAAATAAGGAACTACACCTGAATGCTTATATTGGAGAGTATGATATAGACTATGTGGTCCTCGACTTAGGGTCAGAGGTCAATGTCACGACGAAGAAAACCTGGGCACTGATGGAAAAACATAAGTTGATCTATTCCCCTATCATACTTAGGATGGATAATCAGCAAGTTGTAAACCCCTTTGGAAGATTGGAACATGTCCCTGTGGACATCGATGAAGTGAGGATGTTTGTAGACTTCAAGGTAATTGAGATAGTTGATGATAGTTTTCATTACCCTACGCTATTAGGAATTGATTGGGCTTTCAATAATTCCACTATGGTCTATTTAAAGAAAAAACGAATGGAATTTGAAGGAGATGGCCTTAGGGTCATTTCACCTTTATATCCCGATGAAGGTCAGATATACACATATCCCATAAGAGAATAAGACCACGCATACAAACTGGAAAACATATACAAATTAATAGCCAGACAACAAGATTACATTAATCCTATGGCAGATCGAAATTTGAGTTGGCGAAGTGACAATGCATGTTCATCAGATTTAGAAGAAGCATTGGAGAACTAGCAGAAAAAAATGTATGAAGTACCTATAAGGAGATGTGCTAGATTATCTAGAGAAGTACGCTGGATTGACCCAACAATAAGTAAATTACCCACCTTTGATGGACTGAATCTTTTAGAAACCTTCTTGTCGGACTTTGAAGAAAGTGTACCAATGCAACAATGATTTTTAGCATGGGATGAGGCCCTAAAATCCACACCAGCATGATGGTGGGGAACACACAAAAACAACATTACAGAATGGGTGCAATTTCATACTCTCATGACAACGTGGTTTTTGTCACAAGTAGAAGCCTACGAAGTTAGATACACAGGTAAAATTTTTCTAAAGGACCATGTGTGAAGTTGTGAGGAATATTGGAGAAATATTCCTCAAGAGTAGTGGGTGCACAAATTTGTCAACATGTTGGACACAACCCCCTATCAACTGGTACCTTCAAGAAGAATTGTGCCTCATCATTGTAGATTGGGGAGGTATGAATCAGAAATTTGTTACTAACTTTTTATTCGACAACCAATATCCTACAGTATATCAAGCATTACAGGTTGTAAGACAAAAAGTGTTCAAGGAGGCACCTATCCTCCCTGTGGAACAAGAAGAGGACGAATGGACTGTACCTCTCCAGAAACTGCAAGGTTGTTACAACATCAATATTGATGAAGACAATGATCCTAGGAAGGTGAACATTGTAGAAACAAAGGGCCAGAGAGATGAGGAAGGACCAAGAGTTGAGCTACCATTTATTGGATAGTCGATCAAGATCAAGAAAGTCAATATTGGAACAGAGCAAACACCGAAGCTTGAAAATGTTGGCGATTATTGGGATGCTGCCACTATTAACAAGATCACATAATTGCTACATGAGTATTAGGACTTGTTTCCAATCAAGTTCACTGATATGAAAGGAATTAAAGGACCTATGGGAGATATGAGGATCCCTTTGAAACCAGATGCAAGACCATTCAAATGGAGACCCTACAGATTGAACCCTAAATATAAGGAGAAAGTGAAGATTGAGCTCGATAGAATGCTGGAAGTAGGGATTATAGAACCTGTCGAAGAATCAAAATGGATTAGCCCTATGGTGGTACAAGACAAGAAGATAGGAGAGATCAAGATCTTCATAGATCTCAGGAAGTTGAATGATGTCTGTTTTCATGACCCCTTCCCTACGTCATTCACTGAGGAAGTGTTAGATAATATAGGAGGCCAGGAGGTATATTATTTTATAGATGTATTTTCAAGATAGCATCAAATCTGAATTGCCCAGGAAGATCGCCATAAGACCACCTTTGCCACATAATGAGGATCTTACAAATATACATTAATGTCCTTTGGATTTAAGAATGCCCCAACCATATTTTCCAGGGTGGTGGTCGAAGCATTCAAGAAGTTTCTACACAAGTTTCTAGAAGCATACTTTGATGATTGGACTGTCTTTAGCTTATTGAAAAATCATATTTGTTGCACCTCTTTTGTCACCTAAATGAGCAAAACAGAGTTGCTTACAAGCTTAGTTGTTTTAGCTAAGAAAGGAAATAGTAAAGGAAAGAGTTAGAAGAATAAACATAAAAGACTAAGCTAAGAATTAAACTAGGAAAGAAAAAAACAACTAAACTATTGTGCATAAGGACATAAGAACAAAAAAAAAACAAGACTCATGTCACCAATGGAAAGTATTGTATTAATGAAAAGAAAACACCAAAGAGAAAGGGGACTTTGGGTCCCTTCTTTCTCCAAGGGAGGGATCTTGGAGCTCCAAGATTGAGCTCTTCTTACAACTTGGAAACTTGGAAGAAATGGTGAAAGATGTTGAAATTACTAAGACAACTGAGAGGGGGGGGGGGTGAATCAGTTGTTATTGTGCTTAAACAATTTTAAGTCTATTAATA
>JZKD02S1622116.1:711001-721028 GCA_000966675.3 Picea glauca | reverse complement strand
TAAAGTAATTTTATTTTCCTGTACCTTCTTTCCTTGATGGTCCACATAGATCCATATGTACTAACTGGAGAGGTTTTTCTGTTGAAGGAAAGTTTTTAGATTTGAACTGAGTGCGGGTAAGATTTCCTATATGATAGGGTTTACAAACAGATTCATATGGATTTGATATCTTCAGAAGATCTTTTACTGCCCCATTGTTTATGAGTTTGATTATGTGATAAAAATTTAGGTGACCAAGTCTCCTATGCCACAACCAAGTTTCATCATATTTTCTTAAGTTACATTCTTCTTTTTCTTCTTTTAACACATAGACATTGTTTTCTGTTCATATACCTTTTGCAACTAGTTGTCCCGAATCCATAGATTTTATTCTACAATCTTTAGAGGTAAAAACAACTTCACACCCTCAATCATAGACTTGACTGACACTAAGAAGATTATGTTTCAAAAATTCTACAAACAACACATCTTGAGCTTTCCTTTTGCCATTAATCAAACTTACAATTCCTTTACCTTTTATCTTTCCTGGTGCATCATTTCCAAAAGTTACATTCCCTGATTTGCTATCACTTAGATTTAGAAACTTACTTTTGTCTCCAGTCATATGTTTGGAGCATCCACTGTCAATATACCAGGGATTCTTTTTTCTTTGGACTAATAGCACTAGTCCACACTTGTCATCTACTTTCTTCTTCCAAACTTTGACATTTTCAGTAGTGGGGATCAAATCTGACTTGTAATTCTTTAAATGATAGTCTGCAGCTTTATGTCCATAATTATGGCATTTGTAACATTCTGGTTCACTCAATAATACATCATAATGATTGTTGTTGTGTTTCACCTGTTTCCTTCTCTCAGTCATCACATGATTTATAGTCTGTGATTGTTTGTTGCTTAGTTGTCTCAATGTTTGTTGTGGAAGATAGTTATTCATTGAATATCTTGATTGTTCATATCTAAATCTTAAAGAGTAGTTTATAGATTTGTGACCAAAATTAGAGCAGAAAAAACAATAACCATAGAAAAAATCTTTGTACCTTGGAAAAATCTGTCTTCTTTGAGGAGGTCGATTTCTTTCATGCCGATAATCTTTCTGATCTACAAATTTGGTTTTCGTGATTTTTCTTTCATTCCTTCTTGGTGGTTGATTTTATTTCTTTGTTTCTACAGAGTGACTGTTGTCAATGTTTGAGGATTTGACAAACTTGATAGGTTTTGTATTACTTGGATGTTCACTACTTGATCCTTCTTCATATCCCAATCCATCTTTCAATTTTTAACTTCTTTGCTGATTTAGAATGGAGGTTAATCCTTCTGAGGCTTTAATACTTGGTAGATTTTGATGATACAATCCCTTAAAATTCTCCATTTCATTTCTTGTTTTTACAATCTCTTCTTCTAAGGATTCACAACTGACTTTATTCTATGATAATTTTTGTTTTAGTATGTCTTCTATTTTCTTTGCCTCTTCTAATTTCACTTTTAGTAGGGCAAAGTCTTCATCAGGCTGTTTACTGCGTTTCTCAAACTGTATCAACAATTGTTTTTGTTTTCTGTTCTTAATTCTGAGTCTGTCAATTTCTTCCAGTGCACTGATTAGTTCTCCTTCCATATCAACCACAAATTCTTCATCATTATCATCACCTATGATTTTATTACCATAATCCTCTTTGGCCATAAGCATGAAGTCATTTGCCTTATCTTCACAGGAAGAGTCACTATCAGTGTCTTCTGAGGAATTGTCATTATTTGCAACCAAACTTTTCTTCTTATTATATTTCTTGTATTTGTACTTCTTTTCATCATCAGAGTTCTAGTCTTTTTTCTAATGGGGACACTTAGATGCAAAATGACCTATATTAACATAGTTAAAGAATTTAAAGGGAAACTTCCCTTGATATTTCCCTGATCCTTTCTTTAACCCTCTCACAAATGTTTCCTCAATATCATCTAATTCTGAATCAGTATTCTAGTCTGCTTTAAAATATGCTTCTCTAGTACTGGATTTGTCTTTGTTGATTCTCATTTCATATGCAGTTAGAGTTCCTAGGAGTTGATCAATGGAGAGAGTTTGAAGATCACTTTTTTCTTCTATTGCAGAGACTTTTGAATTAAATTTATCAAGCAGAGATCTTAAAATCTTCTGAACTAAAAATGGTTCTTCAATCTTCTCACCAAGACCCTTCACGGCATTTACAAGTTCTTCAACTCTTAAAAAATACTTGGTAATTGTTTCATCTTCATTCGTCTTTAGTTGTTCAAATTTCAATCTATATGTTTGACGTTTGGCATCTTTTACTTTCTCATTTCCTTCATAACTGCTAATAATTTTATCCCACATTGCTTTGGTAGTTTCAAGATGCATCACCTTTACAAACTCAACTTCAGCAAGTCCATTCAAGATATCATTCATTCCCTTATCATTAAAACTAAACTCTAACTTGTCATCCTTGGATTCTAGCACAATAGGCTTTGTATATCTAGTCTCTACTACATCCCAAACATCAGCACGCAAGGCCATTAAATATGTTCTCATTCTAATATTCCAAAAGGAAAAATTTGTTCCATCAAACAGAGGGGGCTTAGAGGCTGAAGTCCCTTCATGACTTGTCATGTTTAAGCTTATAGATCTACCTTTGAATAAAAAGAACCTGCTCTGATACCAATTGTTGAAATTACTATGACAACTGAGAGGGGGGGGTGAATCAATTGTTATTGTTCTTAAACAATTTTAAGTCTATTAATACATTCTTAATCTTTATTCAAGTGATCATCAACATTATACAACATATGGACAATAAAAATAATGAACATCGGTCACACATAAGGTATACAGAGAGACATATTTTCATGAGGAAACCCTTAAAGGGAGAAAACCTCTTCTTCTTTGAAATGATAGGCAATCTTTTAAGTTTTGTACATCATCTATAATTCAGCACCAACTCAATGTGAGGCTGCTATCTCCATTTTACAGGCTGCAACTTGTTTGAGAGCACTGACTCTCTTATTTCTCTAGCACCCACTATAAGGAAGCACCAACTCCCCTAATGTTCCAGCACCAACTTCCAGTTACACAGGCTCCAACCTATATAACAAAGAACACTTGTTCTCCCTTGCACCACCCTACGACCCTGGTTTCTCTGGCTGCAACCAGATGGAAGATACAAATCCCTATGTTCAAGCTCCCACTTGAACCTCTGAGGAAAATAGTCCTCCCTAGAACCTCCCAACCACCCTGGAATATAAGTGAATAAATAAACAACCAACTACACAGATAAATTGATTCTTACCACTTCTTCTTTGTTCTGTAAATCTGGTCTTCTTCTAATTGTTCTGCAACTCTTCTCTTCCTTTGTTTGTTCTGCAATTATGCTCTGCTTCAACTTGTTCTATCATTCTTCTTTGTTTCAAGTATTTTCCTCATTTGTTACTCTTATCTGAGTTTTATATCACACTACACACATTTTCAGTCTCACACTGCGCATATTTTCAGTCTCACACTGCGCATCCTATGATTTTCCCTTTCTTACAATTTAATTCATTTTTCGTCCAGAACAACTAACCATGCAGAGTCTATCTATTTTTATCTTATGCACCACACACATAGCAGTTACACTTCACATCTTCTTAGGAAAAAGAAAATCATCTAAGCAACTGAAACACTGACCGATTAGGAATCATGAATCAGTTTTGCTAACTGGTTCGTAACTGATGAATTAACTGTGAGAGAGAACAATAACCCTATGATCATATTCAAGTTTATCTGCATTGTTGGATGACATTTATTAATATTGGCTTAAATTGAGTTTCGACATTTCGGCATTCTTATGGCCAAGTGTCTCGACACTTCATGTCACGATCTCCGAAACTCTGATACATATCTTTTCTGTGCTAGCTCATTCCTCTATATCACCATGGCCATGACCAAGCACTTATGCATAAAGTGATTTTCGCGAATTCACATTTCGTGAATCTGGAGATGAGGCATCTCGACTCTCCAAGTCGCGATCCCCAAAACCTTGAAATGGATCTTATATGAACTGACTCCTTCCGTTCTCATGACTACCGGTGATGACCATAGGGTGTGCCAAAAGGTGCTTCATATTTTGTGAGTTTATAAACTTCATTGAGTCTGATCGACGGTTGAGATCTCCATAGATCTAATGGTCCAGATCTTATCACAATCTCACATCTCGTAAGTTTCCACACTATGTTCCGTTGATTCCAAGTCAACGACTTGTCCTATGATTCGATGGTCTAGATCTGATCTTAATTCAATGGCTCAGATCATACTGTGATTTCGCATATCGCGATTTCGATGTTCTTGTGGTTATGTTTCTTTCCTCTCCAAGTTGTGATTCATGAAACTCTGAAAAGGAGTCAGATTAATGGTCCATATCACATCTTGATCTAATGGTTGCGATTAAATCGTGATTTCGGTGGTTATGTTTCTTGCCTCTCCAAGTCACGATAAGCAAAACTCCGAAATGGAGCTCAGATCAACGGTCCATGATCTCGATGAATATATGGTCCAGATCTTATCGTTAATTCACATCTCGTGATTCCTTCGATGGAGGTTCTTGTCACTCCAAGTTACGATAAGAAAAACTCCAAAATGGAGCTTAGATCAATGGTCCATGATCTCGATGAATCTACGGTCCAGATCTTATCATGAACACTGAATTCACATCTCACGATTCCTTCGATGGAGATTCTTGTCACTCCAAGTTTCAATAGGTGAAAATATGAAATAGAACTTAGATCAACGGTCCATGTCTTTTGGTGTATTGACGGTCAGGATATTTTTGTGATTTCGCAAGTCTTCATTGTGTCTGCATAGGGATTTCGAGATTTCGCAAACTCGCTTCACCTTGCACTTTTAAAGATAGTACAGATTCTTATGGATCCTATGATGGTCGATCCTTTCACTCGGATCTAACGCCTGAGATCTATCCTCCATATCTGTGCGCTCTTCTTGTCTACATTGATATCTAATAGTCATCGAAAATTTTGAATTGTTGATCCAATGATCACTGTTGTTGCTTCTCCCCCCTTATCACTGCGCTTTTGATCATGTTGATTTTTTCCATCGCTATTCTTGCCAACAATCCTTTGCACTATCTATTCTGAGCTTATTTGAATCTTCTCTGCAACGTCTTCTCATAATGTCCATCTATTACATACTTTCTGTACACATTCCATCTTCACTGCTATACTTGCCATCAATGACAAGAATTCGCTGTCTGTCAAATATTTGCCAACAAAAGAATCCCAAGCTAACCCACTCAAAAGGTGATGTGGATTGCCCAAATGGAATGGTGCTAGTATGTTTTTGATGAGAAAAAAGGTTTCCCCAAGAGAATAGCAGTAGCATAACCTTGCAAATGAATTCCTTGAAAATGTAGTGCACCCATGGCCTCTTTTTATAGCATAACTTTGAGGCATTATTCAACCAACCTTTAGTGTGAACAAGGGGCCATTTAGGGTACCTTAGGTCTTTGACTAGCCACTCAGCCAAATTCACTCAAGATTTGGATGTCAAATCGACTTGGAAGCTGAAACAAAAGTGATTGGGAAGCCGACCAATATCATAAATGCATCGTTCTAAGGTGTGTGTGGCTTTTAACGTCCACAATCGCACCTCAAGCGCATGCGTTCTTTTGGGGCATTTTTGACTTGCGCATTTGCACACGCGTCCTGTATATCCTTAGTGCATGATGATTTTATAACTGTTTGTAAAGTTTTGGACCTTTTGGAAATGCATTTTTGGTAATTTTTGGTCCATGGGTGAACTAATAGCTATTTGAAGATGCTAGATTCCTGTAACCATTTGTGGACTAAATTTTAGTGATAACAGATGCCCCCTGATGGATGAGGTTAGGAGCATATGTATAGCCAAAATTCATTAATGTTTCTTCTACTGAGAGTACCATTGTAATAAAGAGCCATAATGAGAGTGTCAAGAGAGACCCATTGGAGGGAGAGGGGAATCTGTATAACCCAACCTTTTCCAAGGTGCAAAAAATAAACTATGTACAAACGAGGCGGGCATGCCTCATGCTCGTGTGAAGTAACTCAAAAATGTGTAATACAGTAACTGAAGTTGTGTGTTGGTGGAGATGGATGCAACACCCTCGGGGGCATGTTTGATAATAGAAGAGGACAATTCTAATGGTGAATCAATACTCTGAAAAGAGGTGAGGACACCTAAGGAGTGTTGTTGGTTTGCAGGCATTGATGGCCTAACAAATTTCAGAGGTCTTCGGTAAATATAGAAACAACTGCAAAAGTCGCAAAGTAAGACCCACTGCAACATGAGAAAGTGTTGGATTCGAATGTGGTGGGGGTCAAGGACATCAGAGAGAAATGGTGGTTCTCTCTGTTCCATCTGAGATGCCTCATGGTAAATGTAATGAGAGTCAAGATACTGTCACCCTGCTGGAAACTGTGTTGATGTCGACAGAAGGGGAGACATGACTTCGAGAAGTAGAGGGATTCATGAAATCCATTTGGACAAAATCAGGAACTGGTGAGTAACTTAAACGAAGTCCAGGAGTGTTGTGAATCAAGACTGTCCTTGGTTGGGGAGATATGCAAAGTGGCAACAACTGTGAAACTAAATCTAGCATCAGGGGGACGACTAAACGTGGGTTAAATTGTGTCAGAGGAGTGACAAATTAGACAAAATCAAAGATCAGATGTATATGGACTGTGGGATACTCGGGGTTGATAAATGATGTCAACAGAAGTAGACGATAAGGAATGCCCCAACCAAGGGCGACATGGGTTGATTTGCTAGGAAAAGAAGGTCACCAAGGGAGATGACAAAAAGCTATGTAAATGCTGGAAACAAGGGCTTTTTACAAGTACCAAACAAATAAAGAATAATTTGGGATGAGTGTACAGATATAGAAATGGGTGCCCTAGTGTAAGATGGCTTGGCCGGATGATAGTGAATGTTACTTGGAAAATGAGTGGAGGGTTAGGGCCCCATAGGTGAGTTTCTGTATTTAGGGAAATAAATGGGGGACAATATGCAGATGGGCAAACTGGAGGTGGATGAAATGGATGGTTAATGACACTACGGGGGTGCAGTTAAAATAGAACCATGATGAAGTAACCTGTGATTCCATTGGGAAATCTAGCAAAATTAGGAGAAGGGGTATGTGGTTGGTTCTCGACGATGCGCAAGACTATCGGGACTCCCATCCCTAAAGGGTGAAAATGGTCATGAGTGTCAAAGTGCCAATGGGGAATATGAATGAGACAACTCATGTGGGTGAGAGTGCTACTGGGTGACAGTACCAAAATTCAATGGGGGTAATAATACTGTAGATCCGGACGTAGGGATCTTAAAGGCAATGATCAGAGGGTGTAATTGGAAAATGCATTGTGACATTCAGAGGGAAAGACTACATGCCAGTGTCGATAATATACCTGAAGGGAGACCACAGAGATATGATGAATAAGTACATGCACACATGAAAAAAAAATACCCAACGTGAATTATATATGAAGAGAAAGATCATAGAGTAGTTATTCAATAATGTGATCATGCGTACCTAAGAGTAATATGAGAAATCGCCCAAGGGATAAGGATGGAAAGTGGCCCGGGAAATGGAATGGTGTGTTGGACGAGATGTTGATCTCGTGGATAAAGATGGATCGAAAAATGGACGTCCTGAGCTCCTGGAATGGGGTCTGGAAGTTTGGAAAAAAGGACTATATATAGCTATAGGGCCCACACTACCACCTCATTTGTACCTACTGTTAGAGTGATTGGATGAGAGATATTCAGAGGAGTTTTGGAGATTCTAGGAGAATGAGGTAGTTGATTTAGGACCAACAAGCTTCAGGTTAGTTTTCTTATTGTCATGTATAAAATTAGGGTTTCTATTTTTGGGTAGGGCCTATATGGAGGGTCGTACAGGGGGTTTTGTGGGTGTGGGCCCCCTAGTGCATGGGTTATTGAGAAATATATGTGCATCGGTGGGTGCCTGTAATAAAGATATCTGCACACGGGGGCACCTTAATGGAGGAAATAGGCATGCATGGTATGCGTGCCTATAAGCTTAATAGCCGCGCATGCGTGTGCAACTGTGTAGTGAACAGGCGCGCTATGATGTGCACCTGTATATGTGACAGGGGCGCATGAAGGTGCCTCTGTATGGCTGATAGGTGTGCATGTGGGAACGCCTATGGGATGAACATGCGTGCATGTGTGTGCACCTATGGGATGAATAGGCATGCATGTGTTCACACCAGTGGGATGAACAGGCACGCATCTGTGTGCGCTTGTGGGGTTAAACAACTGTGCCTTGGAGGCAAAGCTGACGGGTGAAAAACTTATCATTTATGGAGATGTTAATGTGTTTATGTTTGAGATGTTTGATCAAGAACTAGATTATGTGGTTGCAGGTGATCATTTGGATGATGTTGATTCACTGGAGAGAGAGAGAGATTGGTCACAACTTAGGGAGGCTATGACCAATGAGGAGCCGATGGTTCGTGATATTTTGGTAGCTTGTGGGATGTTGAATTTCTTTAAGTGCCCCTTTGTACGGGCCCAAGAGTACCTCCTGTAGTTCTTGATTCAGTTTTGGAGTCTGGATCTACATTGTTTTATGGTGCAGGGTGAGCAGCTGGCCTTCATTGCAGTGGAGGAGGTATATTTTCTGACTGGTCTCCCTTTTTGGGGAATGCCCTTACCGGTGGAGCCCATATTACCTGGGGATGGGCAGTTGGCTACCTTAGGCTAGAGGTATTGTATGAGGGGTGACTTTATGTCGGGCTCTGTGGTGAGTATTGGGGATATGGATGCCTTGGTTCATTATTGTATGGCAACGATGGTTGTGAGGGTATATGGGTCCCTCGTGACTCATCAGATCAGTGGTGTTCAGCTGAGGATTATGGGGAGGGTTCTAGAAGGAGATAATTTTTATTGGGGCTTGATGCTACATGAAAATATGGTAGGGAAGCTAGATAGGTGTCGGGATGCAGACTCAAGGGAGTTCTCTTTTGGGTCCATCTTGGTTGCATGGGTTTTGGAGAGGGTGTCGATGTTGCACCCTAGAGTGTTATTGGGTGCACTTGGTGAGTGAGAGCCATTAATAAAGTAGTGGTCTAGGATCTTGATTCATCATGGTGGTGGAGAGGGTGGCCATTATTTCATGGTCGAGGCTGCACAGGTGTGGCGGAAGATTCTGTAGATCATACTGCAGTATTTGTACTATGGGGTGGACTTCCGGGATGATACAGAGATGGTGTTACCTCTAGGAGAGGTGTTTGACCACTGAGGTATGATGTGATTTTTTGATGTTTTGATATTTAGATAGTATAGCATGTGTATTATATATAAATGAATGTTGATGCTATCCTTTGTTTGTTTGTATGTGAAGATGTGGGACCTCGTGGGAGCGAGGTTGAGTTGGTTAGAGCGTTGGCTCGTTAGGGGCCGGTGAGACCTCCGTGGGGAGATCCGCGGGAAGGAGAGAGAAAACGATGGGAGGATGTTGAGGCAAGACCTACTGGTGATGAGAGAGCAACTAGGAGATGTCATTTTGACAACCCTAGTGCAGGTCCATCACATTTTCCTCCGGTCGAGGTCGAGGGAGATTTTGAGGATATTCACCGCCACTTGGAGGTAGTGATACAGGGAGTTCCTGAGGGCATGTGGTCGTGTATCCAGAATGAGGGAATTCTAGAGATGTTTGTGGGGGTTTCATTGATGTGGCAGACCATGGTTCAGAGAGCAGCAACAGTAGGTGTTGTGATGACTGGGCGGCTACCTCTAGGTCCAGAGGGACCGATAGTGGGTGGGGCACCACCTCCTGAGGGAGGGCCAAGTGGTGGTGCTCTAGAGGCACCATGAGTGTCTTTGTATGTATTTTTGTATGTTATATAGGCTGGTGAGCCCATTTGGTGTGGTGACACCAGTTTTGTATCGAGGTGGTCCACTGGCCTACGAATTTTGTACAGGATGTACTCTATTTTTTGTAAACATTTTGAGGGCACATTTTACCGATAT
>JZKD02S1622116.1:657513-685470 GCA_000966675.3 Picea glauca | reverse complement strand
GCTTGTTGTGTTTTATTGTATGATTGCTTGATCACATACATAGGTTTATATTGAGTTTATGCTATCGCTATCACTTTGGTTGGTTTGTGTTGTTTTGATCTTGACTGCACAAGAGAAATGGAGCGAAGTGGGAGCAACAAATACTATAGGAAGCGATCATAAGGTATGTCCATGATTCTTGCCTCTTAGTAAATTCAATATTTAAAACTTAAGGAAAGTGTCCTATTCTGTCTTGTTTTGTTCTAGATCCAGGTGGATCTAGGGAGATCGGTTTGTGTACGCACTTACGGATTTATCCAATAACACCCATGGACTAGATGAAATGGTGTGAAACCAGTGGAAGTTTTCATGGCCGTACGGTAAGCGCATAGCGTGAAAAATAACATATGATGCCAATTAGTCTTATGTTTGTTAACCATGTGCTACAACATGGTCTTGAGGACCTTGTTAACTTTTTTGACCTGTCCGTTGGACTGAGGGTAGTATGATGAGGAAAACTTGTGGGAGAATCCTAATCTGGATGAGAGTTCGATGAAAATATCATTCTTGAAATGTTTCCCATGATCAGAGACTAGTTGGAGTGGTACTCCAAAGCGGGATATGACGTGGTTAAAGAAAAAATGTGTCGTGGTGTCAGTGGTGTTGTTGAAGGTAGGCATGGCTTCAACCCACTTTGTGAAGTAATCGACTGCGACGACAATGTATTTGTGTCCATTGTTGGATGGAGGGTTGCAAGTCATGAAGTCGATGCCCCATTTACAAAAGGGGCCTACAGTAGTGACTAGGTGTATAAGAGCAGGTGGTGCTCGTGCTTTGTTGGCATAAAGATGGAATTTATCACAATGCTTTATGGCATGAATGCTATCATGAAATAATGTAGGCCAAAAGTAACCTGCGTGGATGATTTTATGAGTGGTGGACATCCCTGAGAGGTTTCCCCCGCAAGTGCCACTGTGGCAGTCGTTCAAGACTCTATCGGCCTCATCAATAGTCAAGATTCGATGAAGTATGGTGTTGACCCCTCACCAATATAAGATTTCTCTGATGAGGAGATAGTGGGGGGCCTGATGGAGAATACGTCGATGATCATCTCATGAGAGGTGGTTACCGAACTTTTGGGTTTGAAGGTAGACACAGAGGTCATCGTACCAAGGATCATCCGAAGTGATGTAAAAGAGATGTTCATCGAGGAAGTCGGTATTGATGGGGGAACTGGTAGTATTGGAGGGGAATGTTGTGACGAGTTGAATGAGGACGAGAGATTTCTTTCTCTTGGGTGTTGAAAATTCAAGATCATACTCCTGAAGGATAATGATCCATTGGGAAAATTCACCGTTAATTTTTCGATGACTGAGCAAGTATTGGATGGGGTTGGAATCTGCTATGACTTTGGTTGTGTAAAGCAGAATGTAATGGTGCAATTTTTGGACTGTGAGGATGACTGCAAGGGCTAGTTTCTCTTCGTGATTGTATTTCAAGGGTGCCCTGAGAGGTTTTTACTAATGTATTAAATGACATGCTCATGATCATCATCTTCTATTTGAAAGAGAACTCCTGCTACTGACACGACTAAGGCTGATATGTAGAGGATATAGTCATGATTATAGTTGGGTGAGATAATTAAAGGGGCCTTGGAGAGTGCCATTTTAAGATCGTTGAAAGTGTTTTGGGCATGTTCATCCAAGTGGAATGGGATGTCGTGGCATAGTAATAGAAGGAAACTATGTGCTCGAGTAGCATAGTCTGGGATAAATCATCGTAAGAAGTTATATTTTCCTTGTAGGCTCTCGAGTTGGCATAAATTCTGAGGGGGTGGAATTTATGTGATGGCTTGGACTTTGAGGGGATCCACGATAATACCTCTTTGGGAAATGATGAACCTGAGTAGGCGCCCGAAAATGATGTAGAACATGCACTTGAGGGGGTTCAAGCAGATGTTGTACTAACGACACCTTTGGAAGATGATTCGTAAATCATCAAGATGTTGAGTGCATTTTTTGGATCAAGCTGTGAGGTCATCCAAGTATGCGAGGATGATATGAGCCAGATCATGAAAAATGTATGTCATAGCCCGTTGGAAAGTTGCGCCAATGTTGTTTAGGGAAAAAGGCATGACACGATATGAAAAAGTACCCCAAGGGGTGGTAAATGTGGTCTTGTATTGATCGGTTGGATGGATTTGGATTTGGTTATAGCCAGAGAAACCGTCCATGAAGGATAAAGACTTGTGGCCTATGTAGTCGTCGATAATTTGATCAATGAAAAGCATTGGAAAGTTGTCTTTGGGATAGGTGTGATTGAGATCGTGAAAGTCCGTGCATACATGGATGGTGCCCTGGTTTTTGTTAACGGGGACAGGGTTGGAGACCCATGAGGTATAAGCGATGGGGTAGATGAACCCAGCAACACGTAATTTATCAATCTTGGTTTTGATGGCCACTGTTGTGGATAGGTGTAGCGGTCGTTGTTTTTGGCGAACTAGTGTGATATCAGGCTAGGTGTCTATGTGATGTTCAAAAATGGAGGGATCAAGGCCAGGCACCGCTATGTATGACTAGGAAAAAATATCTCAATATTCTTGGAAGAGGGTTTTGTACATGGTGATTTCTTTAGGAGTGCATGTGGTGCCAATGGTGATTTCCTCGACGACTCCATTTTTTATGGAAATATCGATTTTGATGGTAGGGGAAATGTTGGCCATATTGCCTTCTTTAAAAGCATCAGGGGCAGGGATAGGGTTGTTGAACCAGTCTAAATGCCTTGATGGGGTAAAATCCTTGGTTTCGATTGTGTATATGGGGTGTTTCTTAGGAGGTGTGAAGGCTTCCTGTGAAAGGAAGAGTGCTCTGTGGTGTAGTTCATCCCATGGGTAGTCGGGGGTGGTTAATTCCTCGAGTATGTCCTCGTCACAATGGAATTGTCGGGATTACAAGGAATCTAAAAGAGTGATATCGATGATTGTCACCGTGTGGTTGTCTTTTGGTGATGAAGAAGCAGGGGGAATGATGCAATGAGATTGTGATGGTTCGCTTGACATAAATCAAATATCGAGATAGTGAGGGTTATAAATGGTAGTTGGGCATAAAATTTCCCTAGGGAAATGAATGGGGAATTGGGGGGATTTGGGGGTAAATCCTTGTATAAGTCATCCAAGAACCATGGAGGAGTAGGGAGTGCTTCTGGCTCAGGAGAAATAATATGAAAAATATCTAGTGATGGGGTAGGGTTAATCATCGATTCTGTAGGGGGTGCAGGAGTTTGAATCAGAGTCAATTGGAATTGCCTATATTCAATGATCATAGGACATTGATATGTGAAATGATCTAAGGATTCGCAGAGAGAGAAAGGGCATCTCATATGTTCATTGACTGAAGTCATGACATAATCAATGTCAGTGTCCATCTTTCTCACATAATGCACAAGGAGGTTGGACACATGGGGGTAGGGGAGCGGTGGGCTCTTTCTTTTTATGTCTGCCCCTACATGTAGCAGTGGTGGTAGCGAGTGGGGATGCTGGTGGTGCTATGAGAGTAGGTATTAGAATCTGCATTGGAATTATTTTGGTTTGAGGAGGGAGGGATGGTTGAGGGACCATGGTGGGTGGATGTAGATACCATACTGGAATTTCCATTACCATATTCGGAAGGGTAAGCATTGCAGCTACTTGGAAATTTTGTACGCCTGGTGGAGGGTAAAAGAATGGGATTTGAGTAATGGCTTGGGGAATTGTGTCCTAAACTGGAAAATGGCCTTGGGGTGAGGTGAAATCGTGAACTAGTGGAGTTGACGAGTTCGTAGGAGATTCTCGAGGAAGGATTTTTGTGACTAGTGGGACGTCAGATATAAGAGAAGCCTCATTGGAAGGAAGGGTATCCTCAATGTTGGTTCCTTTGGAAGAGACGACACATGCCTGATTGGAAGGATGAATGATTGGTGGTGCACCATGGTAAGTTCCTAACAAGAACGGGTCTTTGAAAATTTTGAGCCCCATATCAATGAGTGGGTACGCATTAGGATTAGTGTGGACGAAAGGGAGCATGTTATCGATGTTGGCAGAAGGGTTAGGCTTATAATGTGAAACTTGATCAATGGTAATGATCTTACCGTTATGGGGGAACATCATGGTTTGAAAGATGGAAGAGGAAATTTCCTTCATAGCGTACATGTAGCTACGACCAAACAAGATATTTTAATTGAGTGGTGCATCGATAACTTCAATGTCAATGAGAATGTTCTTGCCCTAGAGTTCTACAGGGACATTTTGGAACATCCCTTCGGAAGAAGACGGTCGTCTGTCATAAGCTCTTAAGGTAATGGAAGATGGTATGAGTTCGGGGGAACCAAGTTTCTAACATACAAACTTGGAAATGATGCATGTGGACGCACCTTCATTAATGATGCACCGATGAACTGTAATGTTCTGAATTTTAATGGGGATTTGAAAAGCGATGAGAGTGGGGGGGCAAGGTTCTTCGCTGTCAAGATCAAATGTGATGAGTTGAGTATCCACAGGGTCGACTACCCCCAAGGTGGAAAGTAATGACTTCCACTAAGTGGGACAAGTTTGAATTACTTCTAAGACTGACATGGTAGTCGAGGATTTTGCCAATTCATCGACCAAACTGTAATTATGAGCCACCCTATCCTAAGGGTTGTGTACATTCCTGCGCAATGGGATGCGAGGGATGTGAAGAGGTGTTTCCATGTTAGGGTGAGGGATCCTCAAAGGGGGTTCCATTGTTGCTGGGATTGTTTCTGGGGGAATGGGAGGAGACTTAGAGGGTGCACTGTATTGACAACTACATGTTTGTAGAAGGACTTCTTCCTCACTAGTGAGGAGGATAGTATGATCTATGAGATTGCTTGGATTGAGATATTGTCCCAACTGTGGTGGGGTAGGCTGCATGTCAGGTTGGGTGTTCATTAATCCTTGGTGTGGAATGGGGCTCTGCAACATGGTTGGGGTTGGTTGTTGCACGTATTTTTGTGGGGCCTGCTGAGGGGCAAGCGATACTAGAGGATGTGGTCCATTCACATAGTCTTTCATCTGTTTAAAATCAGCGATTTGGGGGCAATGATGAGTATAGTGACCGAACTCATCACAAAGGGCACAGGGGAAGTTGGTTCGAAGGTTTTTGTTATTTTTCCCTCGACATCTGTTGTTGTTTCTCCCATGGGGGTTCTGAGTCCCTTGATTTTGGTTGCCCCCAGTAGGTTGATTCTATTGGGGGTGATTTCTGTCGTGACCTGGGTTGTTATTGTTCCAATTTTTTCCTTTCTTTTTTGCATTATTTGACTGATGGGTTGGATTTTCTGTATTCAACTATTCAAAATTTTGATATTGCTGAATGGGAGAGGGTTGAAAAAAATTAACCCTAGTGTGAGGGTTTCCTTGTGGTGGAGCCATGGGCTGTGGAGGGCCAGGAAATGGAAAGTACAGATTATGTTGTGGTAATGATCCGTAAGGTACATAGGAAGGCGTGGCATTTTTTATAGTACTTATACTATAAGCTAAGGTAGAGGGAGTACCAAAAATTGTTTGGATAGATGGGCATATTGTGGGTGTCAGTGGTGGCCCACTGATGGGTGGAGGAAGGGAAACAGGGTATGGTTGTTGATAAGGGATTCCTCCATGTGCCGATGGATATTGAGGTGTGCCATACATTGGTGGTTGTTGGGGTTGTGGATTGTGGTGTGTGGTGTTACCAATCAATCTGTCTACTGAGTGAGACATCCCAGGCTTGTCTTGGCCAAATAGCACGGGTCTTGGGAGATCAAGAAGTACTGTGTACAAGTATCTTTACTATGAATAGATGAGGTCATATTGTTGAGCCTTATTGATGGCTTCTTCTTCTGATTGAGGGAAGGTGGAAGCCACATATTTATCGAGGAGAGAGACAAATGATCTGAGAAACCAATCAAGACATTGTTGTTTGGTGGTTTCTTCTTTGCACAAACTACATCGTCGACGCCACTCATGAATGTGATCAGCCATATGTGTGGCTAAGGTTTGTTTAAAATCATAGAGTAGTTCAAGACCATTGTCATGGTAGATTTGTAATTGGAAGAAGGTAAAAAATGCTTTGGCCAAGGACTCGAAAGTCGCATGGGACCCTGATTTTTCATCTACATACCACTTGGTTGATGGGCCAGTGAGTGTGCATTGAAATAATCATAGTCGGATGGAATCATCCATATTGTTGTTGGAAGAGCACCATAAGTGGAAAGTCATGACATGGTTGGCAGGGTCATCTCCTGTCTTTCCTTCAAACTTGGGGATATCTGAAGGTAGTTTGGTAGGCATTGCAGGCCATGTGGGGTCATGTAATATAGGATCATTTTTAAGTTTGCTTAGATCTCGTATGTTGAGAGAGGCTAAATATGGAATCTGGAGTAGTGGTGAAGGATTAGTTATAGCCATGGTGTGAGTGTTTTGTGGACCTGACCCTTGAGGGGGACTAGGTGGTTTTGTACTTCCCCCTTGAGGAGAAGGTGCCCCCTTGCTTCCATGTAAAGGAGAGCGGGTGAGTGTTTGACCTTGGTAAGTGGAACCAAGTAGCGTTGAACCAAGAAAAGTTGATCCTAAGATAGTGGCACTCACAGGGGTGTGAGAAGGTGGGACTAGTGAGTTGGAGAGACTATGAACTCCTCCTAAAATAGGAGGAAGATTTAGCAAGCATCTAGAATGAGGGGGGTTATGTGGGTCCCCTATGATGCCTGACTAGCTAAGTGGATGTGTGCAAATGGTGATGAGAGAAAATAAATGAACAAGAGCTTTTTTTGTAATTTCTGGACCTTCACAATATATTTCACAATTAGATATAATCACAAGGGTGTCATACATAAAGAAACTGATAAAGAAACATATATGTGGGTAGGTGGAATTTGTTTTCATGGGAGAACAAAGAAAACAAATGCTCGTGTCTTAAAATACGTAACATCCTTCCTCTCAAATAGCATTGGGCCTTCCAATAGTACTCAACAGTGGGGTCTGAAGCCACCGGAAGAGGAACCAGTGAAGGATGAAGTAATAAGTTATAATGAGGGGCAGATGGTGCATATCTCGAAAGAGCTGGTGATATTTTCCAATATCCATACAAAATCTGATTAAGGTGCAATTGCAACCCACAATTTCCACCTGGGTAGATGTCCTAAAATTTGGTCACTAGGTAACTTGGTCAAAGTGCGGTATTTAGATTTTCAGCCTCAGAAATAGGTCACGGGCTGGATCTCGTCCAAGAGATGGGTGCCTCAAGGGGGGATGCACATAAAAACCATACCTCGGCCTTCAACCCTTCATGGGTATATCCCTACCTTATGGTGTAGGAACACTTGACTTGGAGGATTTGAAAGTTCCCTATTTGTCAACTTCTATTGTTTTTGACGATGTGAGAACAAGATAATGGGGAGTTATTTGGATGCCTATCCCTGAAATCCTACCTAGGCTAAAAACTTCTTTTGGCACCTCCTGTAGAGGAAAACTTAGTGAGTTTTTAGAAATTTTTTTATATGTGTTTGTGTGAGAGATTGGGGGTGTGAACCAACCTCGTTGAAATTAAATGGGAGTGGATAGTTTTTTCAAGAAAAGGGTGGGGTGTTTCAGAATCCTTACTTTAACCTCCACAACTTCTAGATAAAACTATGTGAGTGATTGGTGAACTTTGTGTGTGAACAAGTGAAAGTGTGCCAATTTTTAATAATTTAGGTGTCACCTTGCTGCATATGGACTTCGCTTGGTGCTTACAAGTGTTGATTACCTAAGTTACTATGTGTAATTTGTACAGCCTTGAAAAATTTTGAATTCCCTAGGAAACTAGCATGTGGACATGTGGGTCCTTACTATTCCTTTAACTCCCTATTCTGGTTTAATCTAAGAAATATTTGAAACTATCCTAGATTTGTAGCATGTGGGCATGTATGGGCCTATTACAAAACCTTTAAACTTCCCTAGTGAGTTAATCTAAGAAAGTAAATTTCAACACTATCCTATCTTTGTAGGATGTGGGAATGTATGGGCCCTTACAAGTTTAAGGTGTTTTTGAAAAATAAATTAAGAGGAGTCCTGAGGGGGTGTTGTCCTCTCCTAAATAATTTTTCTTTTTTAAGGGAGATGAAATTTTACCTCAACCTCTTTTTGATTCTCAAGATCACTTTGGAGCATGAGAAAAGAGCATTCTCAAGGATTGATATCCAATTTATGGTCCCAATGCAAGTTTTATATGTGATTACAAATGATTCCAACTTATTCTCTTAGTCAAAGCAAGCCATCCATGTGGAAAAATGAAAGAAAAAGAGGAACTAATGATTTTAAACCCCCTAAGTGCCTATGTTTTGACTAATTCCTTTATATGGAGAGGGAACTAAGTGTGATGTTGGTTACAATGTGCATGAAATCAACTTTAAGAAGGCTAGGGGCCTGCCACAAATCACAAAATGGATTACAATGTGTATTTTTCTGCACAGGTGTGCAGGTCTCAAAGTAGACAGAGGCGATGTGAGCGCCAATGCGCGAATTGAAAAAGATTTATGGGGGCGGGTGCACAGAAGGTGATGAGTAATATAGTGGTTTTGGGGCACGTGTGCACGATGCATGATTGTGGGCCGATAAACCTACAGACACCTATCACATGACCGTGAAGAAAATTTCAGATGAAATTCCTTCAACTTATCTTTGAATTTGGCTTCCTGTAGGTCGGCTTGGGCCGGTTATGGTACCTGGAGGTTAAATAAACAGAAAGAAGAGATAAAATAACCAAATGGGGTAGGAAATCAATACCTTTCCCGAGTGGAGGCCAATCTATTATGCCTCTTTTTTCACCTAAATGAGCAAAACATAGGTGCTTACAAGATTAGTTGGGTTAGCTAAGAAGGACATCAGTAAAGGAAAGGGTTAGAAGAATAAACATAAAATACTAAGATAAGAATTAAACTAGGAAAGAAAAAAACAACTAAACTATTGTGCATAAGGACATAAGAAAAAAACAAACAAGACTCATGTCACCAATGGAAAGGATTGTATTAGTGAAAAGAAAACACCAAAGAGAAAGGGGACTTTGGGTTCCTTCTTCCTCCAAGGGAGGGCTCTTGGACCCCAATATTGAGCTCTTCTTACAACTTGGAAACTTGGAAGAAATGGTGAAAGAATCCTAAGCTAAACCACTCAAAAGGTGATGTGGATTTCCCAAATGGAATGGTGCTAGTATGCTTTTGATGACAAAAGAGGTTTCCCCAAAGGAATAGCAGTAGCATAACCTTGCAAATGAATTCCTTGAAAATGTAGTGCACCCATGGCCTCTTTTTATAGAATAACTTTGAGGCATTATTCAAGTAGCCTTTAGTGTGAACAAGGGGCCATTTAGGGCACCCTTAGGTCTTTGACCAACCACCTAGATGGATTCAACCGATATTTGGATGTCAAATCGACTTGGAAGCTAAACCAAAAGTGGGTGGGAAGCTAACCAATATCATAAATGCATCGTTCTAAGGTGTGCACGGCTTTTAACGTCCACAGTCATGCCTCAGGTGCATGCATTCTTTTCGGGCATTTTTGACTTGCGCATGGGCACTTGTGTCCTATATATCCTTAGTGCATGCTGATTTTATAACTAGTTTTATAGTTTTGGACCTTTTGGAAATGCATTTTTCGTAATTTTTGGTCCACGGGTGAACTAATAGTTGTTTGAAGATGTTGGATTCCTGTAACCATTTGCAGACGAAATTTTGGTGATAACAATATCGAATGTTTAAGGCTAATTTTGGACAAGTGCAGGCAGTGTTAGATTTCCTTAAACCTGAAGAAGTGCATTTTCTTTTCACCATTTGGAGTGATGTCAGGCCATATTGTATGCAAGAAGGGATTGTTGGTAGATCCATCTAAAATTTTCATCATAGTTGATGTACCCCTCCTACTTCAGTCAAACAACTACACACTACACTGGGACACACTGGATATTACAGGAAGTTCATCAAAGGCTATGCATAGATTACGGAACCCATGGAGAAGATTTTGAAGAAATATTGTCAATTTCACTGGATAGAAGAATGCCAATAGAGATTCTACACACTGAAATAGAAAATGGTTACTGTGCCTAATCTGGTTTTCCCAGATTGGAGCAAGGAATTTCACGTTCATGTCGACGCATATTCCATTTTATTAGAATATGTGTTAGCACAACTAGGAACAAGAGACATCGACCACCCGTTAGCCTTTGCTAGTAGGAAGCTACCAACAATAGAGATCAATTACACCACTACCGAAAGAGAAGGGCTAGCCATGGTGTATGCACTGCAGAAGTTTCATCACTACTTGTTGGGAGGACATTTTAAAATGTTCACTAATCACTCTGTGTAGAAATACCTAGTCAAAAATCCAGTGTTGGGGGGGGAGAATATGCAGATGGCTTCTGCTATTTCAGGAATATGATTTTGAGATCGTGGTTAATCCAGGAAAAATGAACAAAGTTTTTGACCACTTGTCGAGGTTGGAACATGGAGAAGAGACTACTAGTTTGGAGGATACATTGTCAGATGCACAGTTTCTAGCCATTAGAAATATTGATGACCACTTCATAGATATAGTCCAGTTACTGTCAATAGGAATGGCACCAAGTGAATATATAATGACCCAAAAGAAACAACTAGTAGTGCACGCTATATAATTTTCACTTATAGTTGGACAACTATACAAGATGGGACCTGATGAGATACTAAGAAGGTGTGTTATGGAGATAGAGCAGCCATTAATCCTCACCGAAGCTCATTAAGGCATCACAAGAGGACACTATGCAGGGAAGGAAACTGCATAGAAGGTTCTTAGCACTAGCCTTTGGTGGCCTACCTTACACATAGATGCTAAGGACTATTACAGATCCTGCGATGTATGCCAAAGAGTTGGAAAACCATCTAGAAGAGATGAAATGTCATTAGCACCACAACTGACCCTACAAGCATTTGATAAATGGGCCATTGACTTCGTGGGACCTATTAACCCACCAAGGAAGCACATAGGAGCAAGGTACATCATCACTGCGACATAGTACTTGACCAGATGGGCCGAAGAAAGAGCAGTTAAGGACTGTAGTGCCACTACAACTGTGTGCTTCATATTTGTTGACATCATAACTAGGTTTGGATGCCCGAAGATCCTTATGAGCGATCAAGGCACACATTTCATTAATAAAACAATTGAAGCCTTGATCAAGGAATTTACAGTTCATCATCAGAGGAGCACCCCTTGCCATCCACAAGTGAATGGGACATTCAAAACATTCAACAAGATTTTGGAGACAACGCTAATGAAGATTTACAGTGTGAATAGGGATGAATGGGATTTAAGAGTACCATTAGTAATATGGGCCTACAAAACCACTTGCAAGAAGATGACAATGCAGTCTCCATTCAATCTGGTTGATGGTCTCGAAGCCATCATTGGGTGCATGCGTTCTTTTCGGGCATTTTTGACTTGCGCATGTGCACTCGTGTCCTATATATCCTTAGTGCATGCTTATTTTATAACTAGTTTTATAGTTTTGGACCTTTTGGAAATGCATTTTTCGTAATTTTTGGTCCACGGGTGAACTAATAGCTGTTTGAAGATGTTGGATTCCTGTAACCATTTGCGGATGAAATTTTGGTGATAACAATATCGAATTTTTAAGGCTAATTTTGGACAAGTGCAGGCAGTGTTAGATTTCCTTAAACCTGAAGAAGTGCATTTTCTTTTTACCATTTGGAGTGATGTCAGGCCATATTGTATGCAAGAAGGGATTGTTGGTAGATCCATCTGAAATTTCCATCATAGTTGATGTACCCCTCCTACTTCAGTCAAACAACTACGCACTACACTGGGACACACTGGATATTACAAGAAGTTCATCAAAGGCTATGCATAGATTACGGAACCCATGGAGAAGATTTTGAAGAAATATTGTCAATTTCACTGGATAGAAGAATGCCAATAGAGATTCTACACAATGAAATAGAAAATGGTTATTGTGCCTAATCTGGTTTTCCCAGATTGGAGCAAGGAATTTCACGTTCATGTCAATGCATATTCCATTTCATTAGAAGATGTGTTAGCACAACTAGGAACAAGAGACATCGACCACCCGTTAGCCTTTGCCAGTAGGAAGCTACCAACAATAGAGATCAATTACACCACTACCGAAAGAGAAGGGCTAGCCATGGTGTATGCACTGCAGAAGTTTCACCACTACTTGTTGGGAGGACATTTTAAAATGTTCACTGATCACTCTGCGCAGAAATACCTAGTCAAAAATCTAGTGTTGGGGGGGGAGAATATGCAGATGGCTTCTGCTATTTTAGGAATATGATTTTGAGATCGTGGTTAATCCAGGAAGAATGAACAAAGTTTTTGACCACTTGTCGAGGTTGGAACATGGAGAAGAGACTACTAGTTTGGATGATACATTGTCATATGCATAGTTGCTAGCCATTAGAAATATTGATGACCACTTCATAGATATAGTCCAGTTACTGTCAATAGAAATGGCACCAAGTGAATATATAATGACCCAAAAGAAATAACTAGTAGTGCACGCTATATAATTTTCACTTATAGTTGGACAACTATACAAGATGGGACCTGATGAGATACTAAGAAGGTGTGATATGGAGATAGAGCAGCCATTAATCCTCACTGAAGCTCATTAAGGCATCACAAGAGGACACTATGCAGGGAAGGAAACTGCACAGAAGGTTCTTAGCACTAGCCTTTGGTGGCCTACCTTACACAGAGATGCTAAGGACTATTACAGATCCTGCGATGTATGCCAAAGAGTTGGAAAACCATCTAGAAGAGATGAAATGTCATTATCACCACAACTGACCCTACAATCATTTGATAAATGGGCCATTGACTTCGGGGGACCTATTAACCCACCAAGGAAGCACATAGGAGCAAGGTACATCATCACTGCGACATAGTACTTGACCAGATGGGCCGAAGAAAGAGCAGTTAAGGACTGTAGTGCCACTAAAACTGCATGCTTCATATTTGTTGACATCATAACTAGGTTTGGATGCCCGAAGATCCTTATGAGCGATCAAGGCACACATTTTATTAATAAAACAATTGAAGCCTTGATCAAGGAATTTACAGTTCATCATCATAGGAGCACCCCTTGCCATCCACAAGTGAATGGGACATTCGAAACATTCAACAAGATTTTGGAGACAACACTAATGAATATTTACAGTGTGAATAGGGATGAATGGGATTTAAGAGTACCATTAGTAATATGGGCCTACAAAACCACTTGCAAGAAGCTGAAAATGCAGACTCCATTCAATCTGGTTGATGGTCTCGAAGCCATCATCCCAATGGAATATTTGGTACCCAGCTTAAGAATTCCTACCTTTACACATATGGATGACACTGGCATTGTTAGAGAAAGGCTTGCACAGTTGGTCGAACTGGAAGAAGACCGATTCATTGCAGGATTGCATCAACAAGTTTAGAAGGAAAAAGAGAAGGCTTACCACGACGGACACATCAAGAAGAAGGTATTTGAGAAAGGTGATTTGGTACTGGTGTATGATAGTAATTTCATGAAGCATCCAGGGAATTTTAGAACACATTGGCTTGGTCCATATGAGGTTTCTTATGTTATAGAAGGAGGAGATACTTAGTTAAAGACTTTGAATGGAGAATGGAAGGAAGGTTTGGTGAACGGGATTCAGGTGAAGTTGTACTATGACAACCAGCTGCCTCATAGCTCTCAGTAAAAGCATGAGGAAAAAGGTTGAGGTACCAGTTGCAATTGAAACTGGGTACTAGACACAGAAATGAAAGTCTAGACAAGGGAGGAAGGGAGGACTAGAGATAGAAGCACAAGCTACCCCACGTAGTTTGAAGTTGAAGAAAAACATAGATCAGATCTGAATTGCCTCGGGACACGTCACATGTGAGTGTTGGGGGCATGTTGGACCTTTTTTATGGAAGAAAGTGAATATCAAGAAAGAAAAGGAAAAATGTGAACTGCGTGGAAGACACAGTGACTGTTACTGGGTCAAAGTAAGCAAAAGAGAAGAAAAGATGGAGTGAAGTAAGATAAAGCTAGATGTTGGATGAGGAGATAGAGGATGATATATCAGCAAGGAATATGGATCATGGACAACTCATAAATAGGAAAAATCCACCATTGGATGCTTTGGAGCACCGCGTGAGAAGGAAATAAGGACAGGTTGGCAAAGCCCTGAAAACATGGGTCAAGTTGACCTAAGGTTTTTGTATATAGGTTGTTGAAACTTAGGTCTCGACCTAAGTCTATCCGTGAGCTATTGTAATGTATAAATAAATATCTAAAGTACCTGGGATGGGTTGTTTTTGTTGTTGTTATTATTGTTGGTACTAAGTTGATTGAGGATTGATTACTATTGTGTGATCGAGTGAGTACGATTGTGTGAGAGAGAAGTGATGAGTGTAGAGCCTTATTGTATTGTAAGATCTTCAACTGGGTGCACAGGAAGGGGAGAGATAGAGAAGAGAAGAAAGAAGATATGCTAGCTGAGAGCATAGACAATAATTGTATGATTCATCTTAATATATTATAAAGCATATTTTTGTGGACGTAGCACTAGAGAGAGGGTGAACCACGTATATATTGTGTTCTGTGTGTGATTGATGCTCTGTTATTTTTCATTTGGTATACTATTATTGCAATACTGTTTTAGATCTGATAAATAGTTCTGTGGAGTATAGCTGAACTGGTAAATGATATATAAATGTTGCATTTCTCTTGTATTATATCCACTTGGTATTCCCTTTGGCTGTAGACATCTCTGTCCTGCAACCCCCCCATAGCTACTTTGGGTGAGACTGCATATTCCTCGCAGGTGTTGGTGAAAGGGCCAGTAGTTAGGGCTTGTTGGTGTGCTCTTGGAGCTGAACCCTAGGTCTACCCTGTGCCAACAATGTACTTTTTCCAAGTACTATCACCCATAAACATATTCCATGTATGAGTTCATCAACATTTCACTAAACATGTATCACCACCTGTACCAAGCAAGTGCATCAACCATGCACCAATACCAAAACAATATGAACTACAATCATGATGTGTCCTCAAACATGTATGACATATCTATCATAAAACATGTGCCAATCATACTGCTAGTAGGTGCCTCTAACAATGTACCAAAAGTGTACCAAACATGCATCAACTATAAATCAAGCTATGACTCATCAATGGTGTACACCATGACCACGTCATCAACTCATCAACTACATGTTCCAATATGTAGTTCAAACACATGCCAAATTCATGCACCAATATATCCAACAAATCCATCATCATATATGTCAATGTAACTCAAACATGTATCAACCATGTATCCTAGGAGATCTTTCTCAACCACCATTCACTTAAGCATCCAAAACTGCATGTACTAGAAGTGTGCCTCAATAGATCAATGATATCTCTAGCTAGCATCATCATGACATATATCTCATAACCACGGCGCCATAACTTCTCTATCACAACCAACATTGTTCCTCAATAGAAAGGTTTCTCAATTCACACTCTAGGATTAATACCATCCATCCAAGATAGTCTTTCAACACTCAACCATATTTCATCACCATACATACATCAATTATGTATGCCAACATGTAATCATGAAAAATTGCAACAAACAATGTTAGACCCTACAACAAACCATGTCAGACCCTGCAACACAAAGTTATACCATCATACCTTGCTGCAACTCATATGCATAGCATTTTTACAAAGGATTTTACCACAGATACACGACCTGCTATACAGACAGCTCGCGTATGTGAGCGACCAATTTATAGGTCAGATTGTGTGTGTACATGATTGTTACCATCGCAACCCATGTATGCTTCTGAAGATGTCCAACTTGAGCTTCCTTTAAGAATACCACTCTGTTCTGATTGATTAGTCTTCTTCACCCACTTTTGAAGGTGTCCCATCTTCTCAAAACTTAAGCTCTGAGCTTCCATATTTCCAACATTGTCTTCTCTTATAACCACATGTGTTCTTCTTGTCATGCTATATGAAGTCCTCATCATGGATTGTCTTCTTGTGTTCCAACAATCCCGAGATTTGTGGCCAAATCCACTGTAACATGCATCGCATGGTGTGACAATGAGAAACAATGTGTCCTACTTGATTACATCTCCAACACCTTATGGTGTTATGAAACCTTTCATTATCTCTCCTTGCATAAAATCTACATTCCAAAGCTTTGTGACCATATTCATTACATGAGTAACAATGACAATAAAAAACATTTTCATACCTTTTCTTTGGTGTCCATCTTGAAGGTGTCTCTCTTCTTTGAGCTGTAAATATGGCTTCTTGATGTATTCCTTTCTTTCTTTTGAAAGTTTCCTTCCTTTGTGAAGATGGTTGACTTGCAACATTATTTCCATCTTTTGAGAATGAAGGACTTAACTCAAGATTCTTTTAGGTGCTTTCTTCAACATGTGTAGCTTCTTTGTTGTATCCAAGACCTGATTTATCATTTGGTGATCTTTGAGTATCCAAGATCTCATTCAAGATTGTTGAGCTATTCAAGAACTTGTTTGACTTCTCTACTCTCTTTCTAAGATCAACAACTTTAGCTTCCAACTTATGACATTACTCTTACTTTTCATTTACTTGAATCTTTAGAAGTTCCACTATCTTTTTGGCTTATTCAATTTGTGTTTTGAGATGGAAATTAACTTCAATACTTTTGCTAATCTCATCATCTACCTTCTTATTCTCTTCTATTTCATTCTTTAGTCTTTTTATCTCTTCTTCCTTTTCTTCTAATTGAGTCTTTTTAATTTCTTCTTATTCTTTGAGCATTTCCTTTAG
Source organism: Picea glauca (assembly GCA_000966675.3). Lineage (NCBI taxonomy): Eukaryota > Viridiplantae > Streptophyta > Pinopsida > Pinales > Pinaceae > Picea > Picea glauca. Next base: position 668,623 of record JZKD02S1622116.1, on the reverse strand, counting down.
TTGCAAGATATACTTTTTATTCTTTACAAGAAACCTTTTAGTGTTCTCTGAAATATAGCTATAGTCTATATAACTATGGTCATATTTCTATTTATATAGACCCCAATCAACTTTCTTTTTAATCTTTGAAATTTATTCTTCTACTTCTTCCACGGGACAACTATCATTTGATTCTATACAAACTATTTCTAGATATTCTTCTTCACATGTAGAGAAACATTCAACATCATAACATTTAGAATCATTGAACTTATAGGATTTTGGAGATTATTTACCTTCATTTTTCTTGATGGAGTTATCTTTAATGCCTTCCTTCTTTCTTTGATATGTCTCCTCTAGATTTAGCCATAGATCCTTGGTGGAAGTGCATTGTCCCATGGTTTATTTGATAGAAATTGAGAGTCCATTAAGAATGGTCTTGAGAGCCAATGCATCATTCTTATTTTCTTCCCTTTGAGATGAAAATTTTGACTTGTTCTTCAAGGGAACTGATACACCAATAGCTTCTTTCCAAACACCTCCTCCTTTTTCCTTCAAACACACTTTCATTTCTATTCTCCACGTTGAATAATTTTCCTCATAAAGGATTGGAACTTCATCATCCATTTGTGTGTCCATGGATCTCCTCCAAGCTTGTTAAGTCTTATAGTAAATGCCTTCGCTAATACCAATTATTGGACACAACAAACACACTAAGAGGGGGGGAGGGGGTGAATCAATTTAGGTCTCTTTTTAAAATTCCCTTCAAAATAACTCCTTAGTTAGAAATCACCATTTAATCATCACTTATTACTGTCATTATAACCAGTTGTATGTGAACATATATCAACAACAAATAACAACAACATATATCATCAATAATACCTCACCATGTTAGCACTCTGAAATTCTCCCAAGGTTGTGTAGGCAGTCACAGAGGCAACATGAAAACCACTTTGAGTCTTGGATATATCCCTCCAAGACTGAGAGAGGGATCTCTCTATTTGATATAGATTTGTTTGAATAGATATTAGGCTAGATATGCAGAACATAGGTTTGTTTATGGATTTTGAATTGGTTTTGGTTGAGACATAAAAAGGACCATTGGGCAAAATTGATTCAAGGATAAAAGATGATTAAATGAATAAATAACAGAGACATATGTAGCTAGGAAAGACAATCATATCAGTGGATTCTTAAAATTTGTGACGTGGAGAGAGGAAAAGATCAGAGATCATTTAAAATGTAGAGAAAAGTTTATTTGAATTATGAATTAAATCTTCAGACGAAAACATAAACATTGTCTTTAAGCTAGATCAGAGTGTTCATGACAAACACTGAGCATACTCTTCTTATAAGAAATGATAATAGAAAAACAATATGAAAAACTAAGGAATAACAGTTTACATAAGAGAAAACTTCACCACAGAAAATGACACAAGAATCTGGAAAATAAAGTCTTTTCTTTCGTTCATTCTAGTCAATTAAAGCCTGTGAGCATTTTTATATTTTTGGTCATCCCAAGTCCAACCCTTGGTTTATCAAATTTTTTTGGCTTTATAGCCCTTACATCAAATATCCAGATCCTAGAATAATTGATCAAATTTACTTAAAATAGAAAGTCAACAACTGGCACAAGAATATAGGGAAGGATCCTATAAAAAGGTCAACTCCTTATCTTTGATGGTATTCATATCATCATAATATTCGACATCTACAGGAAACCTTCCAAGGATGATGGATAAGGTGAAATTGGCATCTTTAGCAAAAGACAGTTTTTTCCCAAAAATAGAAAACCAATTTTATCTTCTCCTTCTTTCTAGCACCTTGAAAGCTAGAACAAAAAACTAAAACTGATGTCCTTAATTATTATCCATCGTTAAAAATGATCCTCAAGGTGTCTAGGTGAGAAAAACTTGGATCTATGCAAAAATAGTGTCTCTCTACCCTGTATGTGCTTTCGGTGGCTAAGAGAGGCAAAATCCGAGCATGTTAGCCGTTGGAATCTCTTCTTTCGGTGGCTAATGAACAGTGAAATGTTCGCCTAAGCCACCAAAAGTCCCGTCTTAGTGAAAAATGAACAAAATTGAAAAACGCATTTTATCTTATCTTTAAAATGCTTCAGGGTTGATCTTCTGAAGACTCTACATCTTGAGCAGGTTCTGGAATGGTTGTAGAATTGTTGGCTACCTCTAGATCATTCAAATGGATGGATGCATTTGCTATGGTTTCAAGATCAATAGGTGTTTGAGGCTAAGATCTTGAAGGCATGGCTTGCAACTTCAATAACCTGACCTTTTTCTTCAAATGCATAGCCACTCTCCATAGACTGTTATAGTCCTTTACAATCTTCTTCTTCTTTTTCTTTTCCTTTACACTTTCATGTGCCAATATTTCTAGGGATGCACTGGTTTCTGCAAAATTCTTTGATAGAGTTTCATATCTAGACTTTAACACTCTCCCTAGAACTTCCTGTTGTGCTATTCTCTCTTTGAGTTTCTTAATATTCTTTGATTGTTCTGCTTTATTTTTCTTCTAGATGTTTCACCCTTTTCAGGATTTGTGAACATCTCAGTCTTTGGTGCTTACTCCATGGAAAATTCAATATTTTCATGAATAGGGACTTCCTCTTTTTCTGGTTCTTCATCTGAATCTGAATATGGAAAATTTAGAAAGTTTGTCTTCTTTGGTGCAGCCTGCTCAGTGTCTTCATTAAAATCCATCTTCTTCTTTGATCTCTTAGGCTTGGAAGATGAAGTATCTTGGTCAGATTCCACTAGAGAGATAGATTTCCTCTTCCTTTTCCTACTCCTGGGAGTAGAGGACTTCTTTGAAGAAGATCTCTTTTTATCCTTTGGTTGTAAATCAGTCTGAAATGCATTCCAAAATAAGAAGTGGCCCCAATCCTTGTTCCTTCTCTACAATAACTCACAAATCAAGATATTAATCAAACTATGATGGGATAATCTGCCTGCAACCTTACTTGGTTTAGCCTTGACCTAATGAGCCATCTTAGTCAACCTTCTGTGGAGGTAATAAGGTAGGTTCAAGGGTCTCCTACCAGCAAAGTGATTCATCAATTTGAAATGATAAATCATTACCCTATTATATCTAACCTCATAGGTTATGTAAACAAGAATTGACTTCAGCAAGTGCTTCCATTTCTCCTCCAGAAAAGACATAGGAATTTCTTTCTTCCATATCAAACACTTGTGCTCTAGTTTCAAATAACACCTATATTCAACCTCTTTTGTAACAGTAGTCTTGAACCAGTTTTCTCCAGTCCTTGGAAGCTCTGTCACCTCTGCTATGAGAGTTTCATACACCAGGAACTCATCCTTTCCAATGAGTACCTTTCTTCCATCAAATGTGAGAGAAAAGGCTTCTGATACTTGTTTATGTGATCCCTATATCTTCTCACAAAATTTATAGCATCCTATGTCCTTGAAAATCTGACACACCTATGGGTGTGATTCCAGGTAACAAATATCATCAAGCTCCTTTTGAAAAGCTGGTCCTCCTCTCTTCATTTGCTAAAATGATCATGTACACCTGGAATTGGAAATTCAGGCTTGGAAGGAGACCACACTGCGTAGAATTAGGGGGTTATGGATCAACTATGTTAGAGGTGTAATGATAGGGAATGAATTTAAAGAGAGTCATTTTGAGGAATATAAGAGGAATTTTATAATTTGTTAGGATTATAAATGGTAAGGCTCAAGGGGTATGAAGTATAACAGGCCACGTGATTTCATGGAACTGAAGTTTAAATGATAAGATGTATCTTGCATAGATCAGATCCTAAAAATAGGACATGTGTTGTTAGGGTCCTAACCCGCACATAGTTAGATCAATATATTCAGATTTAATAAAGGTCAATATTAATAAGGCCTTTCAATAAAATAGAATAAGGAGGATGTAAGAAGACCTAATAGACTCTTCCTCTTCTAGAAGTATCTTCCTCTAGATGCTTCTCTTGATAGAGATATTTAGTATAAATAAGGGGTGAGGGTATGAAAACCCTAGCTTGGAGATTATTGTAACAAAGCGCTACTTGATTGGAGGTTTCCCCCTCGAAGAGGCCTGTGAACATTTCTTTCTGAATCAAAGTGCTAATTTTGTTGTTGTTCTTATAATATTTATGTGTTATTATGGAGATTATGTTGGTTATATTACTGTTATTCAGTCGTTTCTAGCATTTTATTTATGTTCTGCATACTTTTTATATCTGGTATATTACAAGTGGTATCAGATCACTTTCATTGGCAAGAATTGTGGGATTTTTTTTTCAAGGTAGAGACGTATTCTAGCATCTTTAATCCATATAGATCTGTTGTTATGTGCATAAACCCGCGGTTGAGGGATTCATACACATAGGAAATACAAGTGGCTCTTAAGCGCACATTTGTTGGCCACCCTTGTAACCCTTGTTGGTACCCCTTCTAGTGGTAGTGCATCAGACAACACCTATGTACGGATCGGCCTAGATTTCATGAAGCCCTCTTTAGATAAACCAATCAGCTACCTAACTGCTATAGTGCCACCGAGAAAAACACTCGGGAAGATACTCTCTAGCACCTAGGTAGTCGGTTAGTACGACTAAGGGTACAGTCTATCCTCCTTAGTTAGTGCCCTGAGATATTGGGCCGAGTACTACTGTTGGACCCCACACGTATATCAAAGAGCTATAGCACAGGGAAATCCCTTGTCTATAGAACCCTTGAATACCTAACCCTTGGGGGACAGAAACATAAACAAATTAAAACAGACAAGATCTATTGCTGCGCAACTGTGTTCGGGTTGCCAAGTAAATACACATTTCTTTTTGGTTAAGCATTTGGGGATTTCATCACTGCAGTATTCTTTAGACAGGAGTATAACTCCGTAGGTGTAAAAAAAAAAAAAGTCTGGATTTTGTTTTACCATAATTTGAGACCTATCCCGTTAGATTCATATCTTCTCCCTTATCACATTCATCCATATCATTTTTCGGCAAAATTTTTGACCCCGCCCACCCCTTTTTAGTTCACCCATCCTCATGGCCCATACCCGTAGCTAAGACCTTGAAGCTCACTTCAATACCTTGAAAAATGGTTTCCTCGAGACCCAAAAAGAAGTGAAACAACTCAGTGCTACTGTTGCCTCCATTGATACATCCATCAATACAACCATAAATACAACCATACAGTCCTCAATGGAGGAAGTCAAACAAGAAGTGACCGTCTAGATTGAATCTGTCTTTGCCTCACTCTACACCAAACTGAAGATCCCTACAGATGACCCTTTCTCTGATGCACCTCCAAAGACTGAAGGTGAAAATTCCTCCCATTCCCATACCTTTCATCCCCATCACTTTCAACATGACCTATGCCTTCCACGGGTGGATGTGACCAAATTTGATGGCTCGGACCCCACTAGTTGGGAAACCCAAATGGAACATTATTTCTCTTTATATGACATTACAAATGACTTGGCCAAACTCCGGTATGGTGTTCTCCATCTAGATCAAGAACATTGGCAATGGTGGCAATGGAGAAAAACTTCCTGTCAAGGGTATATTGCTTCGACCCAATTTGTGACTGAGCTTTATGAATGCTTTGACATGGACACCAACCATTTGGGCTGTTTGACAAAGTTGAAACAATCAGGAATAGTAGAAGACTTCATATATTCCTTTGAGTGCCTGTCTTTTCGAACAAAGGGCATGATTGATGCTTTCTTTTGAGAGTTTTTTATCAGTAGCCTCAAGGATGAGATTCGGGCCCATGTCCTCATGGCTCGACTCTCGAGTTGGGTGGAGGCTACTAAAATAGCTAAAGAAGCACAACAACTTGTATCCTCTCAAAACTGAAAAACCTCCTTTATCCCTCACCCTAAACCCATAAATCCCACTACTCCCTCCACCCCATTAAAGATCCAAAAATTGACCAGGGATGAAATGGTTGAACACCAACTCAAAGGCCTTTGTTATAATTGTGATGACAAAATTTCCCGAGACACAAGTGTAAGGAACAAAAGATTTTTATGGCCATCTATGAGGATATTTCAGAAGAGGATGTTGAAACACCCCTTGTGTTTGAGTCACCTAAAATCACTAGCATAACCCCTCCCTCAGACCCTCCCGAAGTGGAACCGGTCATTTCCCTCAATACTCTCACTGGCTTCTCCACTCCCCAAACCATCAAGTTAATCAGTTACATCAAGCATCGGAAGGTCATCATTCTGGTTGATAGTGGAAGCACCCATAATTTTATTCATCACTGCATTGCTCAAGAAACTCATTGCTACATCCATGCTGTCAACAATTTCCAAATCATGATTGCCAATGGTGGTTCCATGAAATGTGGAGGGCATTGTGAAAATGTGCATCTCCAAATCAGTGACTAGCACCTAAAATCCCATATGTTTTCTATCGACATGGGTGGTTGTGAAATTGTGTTGGGTGTAGATTGGATAAGAACTCTGGGTCCCATTCTCATGGATTTTAAGGCATTAACCATGCAATTCAACCAGGAAGTCCAACAATATAAATTCCAAGGCATCATTGTTGGTTCACCTGAGGTTATTAGTTCCCATCGCATGGAAACACTGCTAAAAAAAGGTCATTCTGGTGTCATTGCCCAACTCCAAGCCATACAAGCAACAAAGACACCCCCGGTGCTGCAAGACCTCCAAGCCCTCCTTTCTAAATATCAAATGGTATTTTCCACTCCCCAAGGAATCCCTTATTACCATGGTGTTCATGATCATTCCATTCCCCTTGTACTCGGAAGCCTTCCTCCCAAAATCCGTCCGTATCGCCACCCCTTTTCACAACTAAATGAAATTGAGAAAATGTTCTAGGAACTCCTTAATGTAGGCGTTATCCACCCCAGTACGAGCCCTTACTCTTCTCCTGTAGTCATGGTCCTGAAGAAATAAGGTTCTTGGAGAATGTGTCTTGACTTCCATGCCCTCAACAAACTGACCATTAAAGACAAATTTCCCATTCATGTCATTGATGACCTCTTGGATGAATTGAGTGGCGCCCAATTCTTTACTAAACTTGATCTTCACTCGGGCTATCACCAGATACATATGAAAGAAACAAACATTCCCAAGATGACCTTTCAAACTCATGAGGGCCACTATGAGTTTTTGGTCATGCCCTTTGGCTTGTGTAATGCCCCCTCCACCTTCCAAATCCTCATGAATCGTGTATTCTATCCCTTTATCCATCATTTTGTCTTAGTTTTCTTTGATGATATCCTCATCTATAGAAAAACCTAGGCAGACCATATTACTCATGTGGATTGAATTCTCCATCTACTCTCTCAGCACCAACTTTTCCTGAAACAGTCTAAATGTTCTTTTGGTGCCTCAGAGGTAGAATACTTGGGTCATCTAGTTGGCAAGGATGGAGTCAGGGTGGATTCAAAAAAGATTGAAGCTATGCAAGATTGGTCGCACCCAAAGACTCTCAAAAGCTTGCGTGGATTTTTGGGCTTAATAAGGTATTATCGAAAGTTTGTTAAGAATTATGGAAAGATTGCAACACCTCTCACTGCTCTCCTAAAAAAGAAATCTTTCACTTGGACTCCAGCCACTGCTCAATCTTTTCAAACCTTGAAGATGACCATGTGCACCACTCCGGTTCTATCCCTTCCTAATTTCACAAAGACCTTTTTGTTGGAATGTGATGCCTCAGGGAAAGGAATCGGTGTTGTCCTTATGAAAGAGGGTCAACCTTTGGTCTTCACAAGAAAGAAACTATTTGACAGGAATCTGGGCAAAACCATTTATGAAAAGGAAATGTTGGCTATTATGCATGTTGTTGATATGTGGCACCCTTATCTCTTGGGGAAACGTTTCCAAATTAAGACAGACCATCAAAGCCTAAAGTACTTTTTGGAACAACGCATTTCCTCCCCGGAGCCACAAAAATGGGTGACTAAGCTCTTTGGATATGATTATGAGATCATTTACAAGAAGGGAAAAGACAATGTGGTGGTGGATGCACTATCCCAAAAATATGAAGAAGGTGTTGCACATCAAAAATACCCACTTTGATAGTGTCACAAGTGTCGTCATTATAAGTGTCGCAAGTGTCGCATTTTGCTCACAAGTGTTAAAAGTGTCAAAGAAAGCATACTGCCATGATGCCTATGTTGTGCCTATAATGACATGAGAAGGACACTTGAAACACCTCAAACATTTGATTTGAAAGAGGAGAAATGAGTTAGCAAGCTCATGAACCTTTTTCCATCTGAAAACACTCAAAAAACTAAGTTTTTGAAGGAGAGCACTCCCCTATACCTCTTCTGGGAGTGCTGGCGCTCCCCATTACTTTGTCTGGGAGCATTATAAAGCTTCTTTGGCCCTTTTGGTGAGCGTTGGTGTCTTTAGGAGTGTTGGATCCCCCCTTAAGACTACTGGGGAGTGCTACAACACTCTGATGGCCCTTTTGAGGGAGCACTTCCTATTCTGGGCAGTAGTTAAGTTGTTGAGATGAATGGGGGAAGGATCCTTTCATTCTTGGAAGGCGGTTGGATTCGAATACTTAGTCCAGCCATGATCCTAGGGAAGATCCTCAACTGAAGGAGGAAAATCCTCAACTTCCCCAAGGATATCTCAAGTGGTTAAAGCCTCTCCAAGGTTATATAAGAAAGCTTTCTAATGGTGAAAGAGGGACTGAAAAGGGAGAATGACACCAAACTTATGATCTTATAAGTGGTGATGGAACAGAGATATTTTGGAGGCAAGAGACCTGTGATCTCATAGCGAGCAATCGGTGAATCTATCATCATTTGGATCATGGATATTTTGAGCAAGGGTTAGACAAGGAGGATTTGACGAAGCTACTGCACTCACATCTACGACTGTAAGCAATGTTTTGTCCTCATTAATATAATTTTCTTGGCTTGTTTATTTCTAATTCATGTTCAATATCACATGAATTTGTCTCTTTAGTAGATAGACCTATTTCAGACTAATCTTGATAGACTAGGAAGTGGTCGTACTTTGTTTGTCTACAGGGATTATCGAAGAGCGAAAGATTGGAGCTCAACTCGGAGCGTGCAGGGACAAACACCGGTAAAAGGTAATTCTTTTCTCCTTCCTCCTCACACACTAGTCCACCTAGATATAAAAGGAAGTCAGTGACCATGATAAGAACTTTATGTCTTAGATTTAAGAGTCTATCTCTTTGAGGAGAGCTACATGTCCGCAGGGAGATCTTCCTTCAACAGAAACTGGCGACCATACTAGGGAATCGAATCGAAACTTTTGGTTTTGATTTTTCCTCATGGACCTTGTATTAACCTTTGATTGTTCTTAGGCCTTGTTCACCCCTTCATATCTGATTTCACTTGCTGATTGACTCTTTACCCCATCACACTCAGCCTGACTGTCAAAATTTGACTGAAACTTTGGGGGTTTTTTTAGACTTTTTCTGAGCTTTAGGACTCCAGTTCTTCCCTGCCTTGTTAGAAGGGCACCAGTTCTCCCTTAAGCTGCTAGAAAGAGTGTTATAAAGCCTTGGTTTCCCTTACACAAGAGTACCATCACCTTTTTGCACAAAATCTCTTCAAAAATTCCATTTTTTGGAGGTCCAGACCCTGTTTCTTCACTTGCTGAGATGCTTTGTGATTCATGATTCTTCCTTTGACCTTTGACATGATTCCTCCTGATAAGTAAACACCTTGTTGTTCATATTTTATTCCCTTCTTCATTATTTTTGAGTTTTTGTTGTTGAGAGCTTGAAATCGATCCCTTACTTTCTTCTCTCCTATCGGCTAGGTGGGAACTCTAGTGAAGGAAATTAGAAGTCTGTGACTCTTCTCATTTGGTTCTTTGAGGTCATCTGAGCCAATATCTTTCTCCTTATCTTTGCATTTTTGGTTTTCTATCTCTTGTATGATCGCAAAAAAAGGGTCTGTTGTTTGTGCGAAATCTGCATTTTCTTGTCTGAATCTTCTTGATCTGAAAGGGTAGTTGGCATGACAAGTTTTTCATTGACTTGATCATCGTTCGCATGAAAATGACAAAAGTACATCTTAATGATTAGTTTTCCTATTAGTTTGCATTTTTGGAATGTTGTAGCATCATATTGGATTTGATTGAGAACAAATTTGATTAAGGGCATTCCTTATCAAGTGTTTGATAGTGAAAACGACTCTTCCTCTTTCCCTTAAATAGGTATTCATTGAAATGAAATGATTGCTTATCATATTTCATGCATATGTTTGAGAATTGAGTCATCATTCCATCAGTTTCACTTTCGTACACCCTCTGAGTAAGCAAAATCCATCAAAATCAACACTTAACTAAAATTTATCAGACATTTTACATTTTTGTTAGCAAACCTACATTAGTTTAAGGTGTAGGGTTTTAGAATAGGTTGAAAGGATAACTTTCCAAATATATCAAACAAACTTAGTATCTTGCAGTAGGGAGTGTCAAATCCAATTGTCATATTGGCTTGGTGGGATCCTCCTCTCACACAGGGGTTATGCACAAGGTTGCATTCGGGTGAGTTACAGAGGTTATCCCTCCATGGCCCAACTATTTGTAGTGGTCGAATCATATATTGGGGGTCACTGGAAGGTATACCAATGGTTATGTGTGGGAGCCTTTCAAGCTAATTTTAGACTTGTTATCCTGCCCATACGTTCCAACTAGACTGTCGACTGTACCCACCCAGGGGCTGACTACGAGTTGGTGACCTTAGTAGCCACAATCTTTAGGGTCTCACACAAGGTGACAGTGAAGGTAAGTCTCACTGTACCTGGAACAGACATTGGTCAAACTCACTCAGGCTCCTTGGAGGGTAAATCCACAATTACTGCGTGGAATCTTCCACCAAGGTGTAAGTCCGTTAAGCAGGTCGCCAACGTAACTGATCCACCCGCTCTATCCCCACCCCTTCCTATTTTGATCTCGCGACATTGGATTTCATCACCAACTAGTGGTTTCATCATAGGAAGGTTTGTTTGATTGATTGATTCTCATATTCATAGTGTGTGTTGTTTTTCTTACTTAGTGGACCTTAGATCGAGTCAGTGTTAATGGCATCGAATCCTGGGAGTACCAATGGAGGAACCCCTTCTTCTGGGGAACCTTATACCTTTCCTTCATTTGGAAACTTTGGTCC
>JZKD02S1622116.1:614825-650716 GCA_000966675.3 Picea glauca | reverse complement strand
AATAAGGCCTTTCAATAAAATAGAATAAGGTGGATGTAAGAAGACCTAATAGAAGCTTCTGCTTCTAGAAGGATATTCCTCTAGATGCTTCTCTTGATAGACATATTTAGTATAATAAGGGTCAAGGGTATGAAAACCCTATATTGGAGATTATTGTAACAGAGTGTTGCTCAACTGGAGGTTTCCCCCTAGAAGAGGCCCGTGAATATTACTTTCTAAATCAAAGTGCTAATTCTGTTGTTGTTCTTATATCATTTCTGTGTTATTGTGGAGATTATGCTGGTTATATTACTGTTATTCTGTCGTTTCTAGATTTTATTTCAGTTCTGCATACTTTTTATATCCAGTATATTACATGTGTAGGTTTTAGAGGTTTTGGAATTAGATATATCAAATAAAACTCATTAAACACTAAATCACCTCTTACCCGGTCATGGCCGACCTCTTGTGTTGTCTCTCGATGGTTAATGCAATCATAATACCTCAAACCCGACGGTTTAGGTGCGTGAAAGGATATGTTGACTATTTTGAAGCTCCTGTGATTTCAATGGATAAAATAGCCCCGAATTTTGGGTTTAAGCTGCCGAAATCTAGGGCTTTCGGTGGCTTAGAAGTGCTTTTGGAGAGGCACTTAGCCACCGAAACCTGTAATTTGACTTTTTTGAAATAAAAACCAAACCCAATGTTTTTAAATATTTATTACAAACATAAGGCTCTCAAAAATGAACCTTAAAAAATTTAGGAATGTATTTTTCAATGTCTTCCTATCACCTAAATAAACATATCTTGGGAAAATTTATTCCAAGAGACAACTAGACGAGCAAGCCAGGAACTTCATCATGAAACCCACCAATCATAACTGAATCATCAGGTCTCCTATCATTATAGGACACTAATATAGGCTCCAATTAGGGATGGTGGCTCCCGAGGAGGTTTCAAGAATCACAACTCTTCGACTTTGTAAATTAGTGCCTTGTCCATTGGGTTGATACCACAACCTATATTTTGATTTGTCCTTCACCCTAGTGACCAGAAATTGGTTTATTATTCATTTTGACTTTGACTAGGTATTTAAAGCAAAACAAAAAGAAAAATAAACCATATACTTTCCCAACAAGCTTATTTGCGTATGGTAAATTTGTTAAAAACGTTGATCTGATGATCTTATTTATATAGATACATCCTAATCTAACTTGGGGATGCTTGATCTCAATCAATATGAAATATTCAGTATAACCAGTCAAAAACTGGATCTAAAACTTGGGTTGCTTCACTGATTTTCACCAAACTCATATGTAGATCTGGTAATGATATGTGATAAGGATTTCTATCCTGATATCCTTTACAAGAAACTTGATCAATCTGAAAAACCACTAAACTGTTGAAAATGTATTGTGGTCTTTCCATGAAAAATTTCTCCATATAGATATCTATAGGGTCCAAATAGACCTGAGTTGTTCCTTGGCATTTGGAATCAGTCCATTCCATCTCCTGACCTTGTGTTGCTTGTGAGGTCTCCAAGTCTTCAAAAATTTCAAGATGTGTTTGTATTTTGTCTAATGGGTTTTTCACTTATACTTCTATTGAACCAGACAGTGGGGTAGACTGTCTGATCATATCCATATCATAACAATTTTTTAATTCATTAGGAGTAAATGCAACCAGATTTTGAAAACACACATCATCGATAATATCAGTTATAGGGTCATAAAATTCTTCAGATAATGGTGGCGTTGTCCCTACTGGTACTTCATGGTTTACACTGTGACTTTCAACTAGAATCTGACCAAGATTCCCTCTCAAAATTTGAAATGAATTAAAGCATAGAGGCAGTGAATCACAATGGGTCATCTCATTACCTATTTCAGACTTCATGATTTTGTCTGAGATTTGAACTTCAAAAAGGCTCAAGGGATGCATCTCTGGATCAACTTCTGTATCTCCCCTGTTTTCCTCAACTGAAACATTAGAACATTCCTCATTATTTCTATTCACGACCTGTTTGTAATGTTCCCTTAGCAGTGAGGCAAAACACAAGGGCAGACATTCTGCATTTCTTAGGAAATTTTCTGGATACTCCTCGCAATCTTGTTGGACATGCAGAATTGGATTGTCATATGTGTAGTGTGATAACTGGGCTTCTTCTTCCCATGAAGATAATACTGGATTCTTTGAATAATCATATTTTATATCAACCATATAGTCACCATTCTGAAGATCATATCTGAGTATATTTTCTATGTAGGGGAGGTCATCAAACATGCACATCATCTCTAGATATTTTTCCACCACCACCTGATTTTGAACTTCCTCTCTAACTGTATTGTGAATTGAGTACATGAAGAAATCCTTCGGTGGTTTAGGATAATGAGACTGGGATGCTAAGTTCTTGGGAAAATTTATTATTGTTCTTTCTAGAGTCAAAGGTACATGAGGCCTTTGAAAAACAATTTCCTCTTTCCTGCTAATCTTATGCAATATTTCGTCCATGGTGCTGGTCAGAATGTCCAGTTTATCTTCTGAAGATTTCAGTTGATCCTTTTCTTTGTTCTTTCTCAATGCTTATAGATTTTCCTTCCTGTTCATCATGTTAACTTCCACATCGACTGAAACATTTTTCATTTCTTATAGGGTTGTTGTATCTCTTTATCTTAACTGGAATGTCATTTCTGGATCAAAGGCATCCGGGTAATGAAATTTAGCTAAAAAAGGAGGTGGCCTTACATCCACGGGTATATAATGATACACCTTGTTGAACCCAATTCTGAATTGTTGTACAATTTCTTCTTGCTTTCTTTTCAAGTGGTCATACTCTTCTAGGATGAGGAAAACATTTCCCATGATCACCCATCGATCTAGGAAAACTTGCACAAAATGATGGAAATTGTTAATGATTGTAGCTGGGATATTTTTAAACCAGTTCTTAACTTTACCTTGCAAAGACAGGGAAAACATCTTTATATATATCATCATTTTCAACCTCATAAAGGTCAAGGAAATATTCAAACCTCTGGATGTGTTTTTCAGTAGTAATATTGGCATTCTCTCCATCAAATCTAGGCAACATATTGTTATAATTGGCAGGGAAATCATGGAGAAAAGGAGGCAAATCTAGGGGCTTGTATCTGTCTGGGATCTTTGCAGATATAGAAGGTAAATCCAGGGGCTGATGGTTGACTGGAATTTCAACTATGGGAGGAGATGAAGCATGAGATTTGTTTTTTACTGGACTATCTATAGATACGGGAGTGTATACCAAGGATATAGGTAAAGGATGAATCCTTTGGGGTTCTTTAGCTTGATCATGATCATTATGAGCTTCAACAATTAATTCTTAAACCGTATTATAATAGGAGAGAATGCAATTACAGATAAATCCAACTATATCTTGGATACAATTTGAGTTCGAATACCTGATCTTTCCAAGTTGCCTTGCCATGTTTTAGGTCCTTCCTCTAGTGGAGTCTTTGAATTGGAACTGATATGGATATTGGAGTTTCCAGGTGAATGATCTCAGCCTTCCTGTGTCTGGTCACTGTCCACCATCAATGATCAGATCTAGAACTTTGAAGTGTACTATTGGGGAGAGTCCCTAGTATGGTTGCCATTATGTTAGCACTCTGTAATTTTCCCAAGGCTATGGAGGCAGTCAAAGAGGCAATATCAAAACCAATTTGAATCTTGGATCTATCCTTCCAAGACTCAGAGAGGGATCTCTCTATTTGATATGGATTTGTTTGAATAGATATTAGGCTAGTTATGCAGAACATAGGTTTGTTTATGGATTTTGAATTGGTTTTAGTTGCGACATAAAAAGGACCTTTGGGAAAAATGTATTCAAGGAAAAAATACGATTAAATGAATAAATAATAGATACATATGTTACCAGGCAATACTGTCATATCAATAGATTCTTATAATTTGTGAGGTGGAGAGAGGAAAAGATCAAAGATCATTTAAAAGGAAGAGCAGAGTTTAGCTGAATTCTGCATAAAATATTCAAAAGAAAACATAAACATTGTCTTTAAGCCATATCAGGGTGTTCATGACAAATCCTGAGCATACTCTTCTTATAAGAAATGAGAACAGAAAAACAATATGAAAAGATAAGGAATAATAGTTTACATCAGAGAAAAATTCACCACAGAAAATGACACAAGAATCTAGAAAATAAAGTCTTTGTTTTCATTCATTATAGTCAATTAAAGTTTGTGATCATTTTTACATTTTTGTTCATCCCAGCTCCAACCCTTGGTTCATAAAACATGTGTGGATTTATAGCCCTTACATCGGATATCCAGATCCTAGAATACTAGATCAAATTTACTTAAAATAGAAAGTCAACAACTAACACAAGAAAATAGGGAAGGATCCTATAAAATAGGTCAAATCCTTATATTTGATGGTCTTCATATCCTTATAATGTTCAATAGATGCAGGAAACCTTCCAAGGTTGATGGATAATGAGAAATTGCCATCTTTAGCAAAAGACATTTTTTTCCCAAAAATAGAAAACCAATTTTATCTTCTCCTTCTTTCTAGCACCTTGAAAGATGGAACAAAAACCTAAAAATGATGTCCTTAATTATTATCCATCATTACAAACCATCCTTGAGGCATATTGGTGAGAAAAACTTGTATCTGTGCAAAAATAGTGTCTCTCTGCCCTGTCTATGATTTCAGTGGCTAAAAGAGTAAAAATCTGAGCCTGTAAGCCACCGAAAGGTCTGCTTTTGGTGGCTAATGAACAATTGAAATGTTCTCCTAAGCCACCGAAAGTCCTGTCTTAGTGAAAAATTAACAAAATTGTAAAATTGCTTTTATCTTAGCTTTAAAATGCTTCAGGGCTAATCTTCTGAAGCCTCTACATCTTGAGCAAGTTCTGGAATAGATGTAGAATTGTTGATTGCCTCTAGATCATTCAAATGGATGGATGCATTTACTAAGGTTTCAATATCAACAGGTGTTTGAGGCTGAGGTCTTGAAGGCATGGCTTACAACTTCAATAACCTGACCTTTTTCTTCAAATGCATAGCCACTCTCCATAGAATGTTATATTCCTTTACGATATTCTTCTTCTTTTTCTTTTCCTTTACACTTTCATGTGCCAATATTTCTAGGGATGCATTGGTTTCTGTGAAATTCTTTGATAGACTTTTGTATCTGGCCTTTAACACTCTCTCTAGCACTTCCTGTTGTGCTATTCTCTCTTTGTGTTTCTTAATCTTCTTTGATTTGTTCTGATTTTTTTAGCTGCTAGATGTTTCACCCTTTTCAGGATTTGTGAACATCTCAGTCTCTGGTTCTTGCTCCATGGAAAATTCAATATTTTCATCAACAGGGACTTCCTCTTTTTCTGGTTCTTCATTTGAATCTGAATATGGAAAATTTAGAAAGTTTATATTCTTTGGTGCAGCCTGCTCTGTGTCTTCATTAAAATCCAACTTCCTCTTTGCTTTCTTAGGCTTGGAATATGAAGTATATTTCTCAGGTGCCACTGGAGAGATACCTCTCCTCTTCCTTTTCCCACTCCTGGGTGTAGAGGACTTCTTTGAATAAGATCTCTTTTTATCCCCTAGTTGTAAATCAATCTGAAAATCATTCCAAAATAAGAAGTGGCCCCAATCCTTCTTCCTTCTCTGCAATAGCTCACAAATCAATATATTAATCAAACTATGATGGGATATTCTACCTGCAACCTTGCTTGGTTTAACCTTGACCTGATGAGCCATCTTAGTCAATCTTTTGTGGAGGTAATAAGGTAGGTTCAAGGGGCTCCTGCCAGTAAAGTGACTCATCAATTTGAAATGATAAACCATTACCCTATTATATCTACCCTCACAGGTTATGTAAACAAGAATTCACTTCAGCAGGTGCTGCCATTTCTCCTCCAGAAAATACATAGGAATGCATTTCTTCCATATCAAACACTTGTGCTCTAGTTTCAAATAATACCTAAATTCAACCACCTTTGTAACAGTGGTATTGAACCAATTTTCTCCAGTCCTTGGTAGCTCTTTCACCTCTTCTATGAGAGTTTCATCCACCAGGAACTCATCTTTGCCAATGACTCCCTTTTTCCATCAAATGTGAGAGAAAAGGCTTCTGATACTTGTTGATGTGATCCCTGTAGTTTCTTACAAAATTTATAGCAGCCTGCGTCCTTGAAAAGATGACACAACTTTGGGTGTGATTCTAGGTAACAAATATCATCAATCTCCTTTCTCAAAGCTGGTCCTCCTCTCTTCATTTTCTGAAATGCTATTGTACACCTGCAATTGGAAATTCAGGATTAGAAGGAGACCACACTATGCACAATTAGGGGGTTATGGCTCAACTATGTCAGATGTGTAATGATAGGGAATGAATTTAAAGAGAGTCCTGATTTTGAGGGATATAAGAGGCAGTTTAGAATTTGTCAGGATTATAAATGGTAAGGCTCAAGGGGTATGAAGTACATCAAGCCACGTGATTTCATGGAACTGAAGTTTAAATGATAAGATGTATCATACAGAGACCAGATCCTAAAAATAGGACATGTGTAGATTTTAGAGGGTTTGAAATTAGATATATCAAATAAAACTCATTAAACACTAAATCATTTCTTACTCGATCATGATCGACCTCTCTTGTTTTATTTCGACGGTTAATTCAATCATAATACCTCAAACCCGATGGTCCAGGCATGTGAAAGGACGTCTTGACTATTTCCAAGCTCTTGCAATTTTAGTGGCTAAAATTGCCTCGAATTTCGGGTTTAATCTGTCAAATGCTAGGGATGGCTTAGAAGCTCTTTTGGAGAGGCACATTGCCATCGAAACCTATAATTTGAATTTTTTGAAATAAAAACCAAACCCAATGTTTTTAAATCTTTATTACAAACATAAGGCTCTCAAAAATGAACCTTAAAAAATTTAGGAATGTATTTTTCAATGTCTTCCTATCACCTAAATAAACATAGCTTGGTAGAATTTATTCCAAGAGACAGCCAGAGAAACAAGCCAGGAACTTCATCATCAAACCCACCAATCATAACTGAATCATCATGTCTCCTATCATTATAGGACACTAATACACCACAAAGAACACAAGATGTATGTACAATTTTCCTTTTATTATGGACTGCAATCCTTGGGTTTATTAGGAACAACTGAATAGAGTTACAACTCCACAAGAGTACCAACTCTACAATGCAAGACTCACCTTACAAAATTCAACACCAACTGAGAAGAGTAATCAATCCTCAATAGATACCAATCTATCAACATGTACGTGACCTATCAATAGTGCAACACACATATGTACGCTCCCTACCAATATTACAGCTCATGTATGTACATGACCTATCTGCACTGCAACATGTGTGTGCCTTCTGAACAACTAGGGTTTTCTCTTCTTGAAAACTTATATCCTCTGCATCCTTCAGTTACATACACTTCTTCCTTTCAATTTCCAATCTATACCATAACTAATCACAACACATGTATGCTCTCCAACAAATTACTCATGCTCCTCAACCATACATTATGAATGCTACTTAATCATGTATAAGAAACCAATATACTATGGAAACCATATCAGTACTGAACCATAAGAGTGTTGCTCACTTTATCAATCAACCAACATAACCATATCACAATAGTTATACCAAGAATTCGTTAAGAATTCACCATACAATAAGCAAGAGTATCCATCAAGACAACTATGTAACCATACCAAAATTTCTATGGTAGATCTAAGCCCATAGAATGCATATATGGAACTTGCTTCATCCTTCAAGAGCCTGGCACTAGCTTACACTCAATTATTCATGAATTCCACCAACTATATGCACTTTGAACTCCTTCAACTCACATGTGTACACGCCCTGCCTCACTATAGCCTATGTATGTATGCGCTCTGGTTCATTGGTGCTCAAGTACTCCTTCAGAAACTAGGATTTCTAAACTTTAGAAACTTTCACCATCAAGATCTTAGACATACATAAACTTTGATGCGTCCATGAGATCCTCTAATAAATCTCTCTCTCATAATATATCTTCAATATATGATCAAGGGATATATATTTCCAAGAGACCCTTGCCTCTTATTTATACTCTCCAAGTGGCTTCCTTAGAAGCATATTCTTGGCCACTTTGTCCACATAGTCACCTATGTCCAACTTTGTCCAATTGGCCACTTGTCCATATATCCAATATCTATTTGGCCACTTAACCCACTTTACTCATTTTAAGGTTAACCCTCTTATAACTGCTTTCCATAATTAGAAATTTCTTCATTTACTTTATTATTTAAATAATCCTCTTTGAATTTATCACTTCACTTTATTATTTAAATAATATCTTCTTTGCAATAACTTTGACTTCTTTGACCTTTTGAGGGATTCTAGCCAACAATGAGGGTCCTCCAACTTCGTAAGGCCATAACTCTCAAACTGTAAGGAGTTATGTGATGTTCTACATACCACCAGAAATGACATGACAAGAACTATCCATATGGGATAGTTTCACTAAAAAATTAACTGATCTTTATCTCATTATTCCACAATTAAGCATGGGTTCTCTAAGCATACTTGTAGTATAACCCAACCGCAAAGCATCTTCCCGTGAGGGATTTCACCATAAGGGGACCACTTTGGAGTTCATCCATTTGTAATTACTATCAACCATGACAATACAATAATGTGTCATCTTTACATCAATACAACTGGAATAACCGATGACAATACATCATTATGACATTTTCCCTTTGTCATTGATTCCATGCATGATCATATCATCCAATGATTAATATCAAACCATCAATAACAACACATTGATCCATATTCATATATGAATCATATGACAACACATTGATCAATCTATTGACAACAATGAAAATACATACTTAATCAGTATACTATGAGTGGGCATTGTTCCTTTGACATCAATGACAACATGATCCAGAAGCTGACGATCATGAAGAACAAATAATGGGAGGTTCTTGATAGAAAGGAACTAGGAACGATACATATGAGTGTTTCAACTTTGGTGGCTTTCAATATTTCAAAAGAAAAGACAATGAAGGAGTTGATTAACGAATTGGCTAAACTATATGAAAAACCATCGATGTCCAATAAGGTATATCTAATTAAGAGATTATTTAATATGAAGATGTCAAAAGGTGGACATGTTGTAGATCATTTAAATGAATTTAATACGGTTACTAATCAACTAAGTTCTGTAAATGTGGACTTTGATGATGAGGTCAGGAATTTTCTAATCTTGTGCTCATTGCTAGAAAGCTGGAAGGGCTTGGTCATGGCTGTAAGTAACTCTGTCTCAGGTTGAAACACTTTAAAATTTGATAATGTTTTTGGTGCTATACTTAATGAGGAAATGTGATAGAAAATAACATGTGAGACATCAGGGAATTCATTAAACATGGAGAAGATGGGAAGACAAAAGGATAGAGGAAAGGTATCAGGGAACCACGAGAATTCTAGGAAGCGAAGATCCAAATCCAGATTTGGAAAGATAGAGTGTTGGAATTGTGGGAAGAAAGGACATCTGAAGAAAGAGTGAAGAGATCCAAAAAAATAAAGAGATGGACAACAAGATAAAAATTAGGAAGCAAAGGTAACAAGTGATGTGTTACAAGATGCTTTGATTATTTCTATAGATAATGTTTCTAAGTGTTGGTTATTAGATTCAGGGGCTTCATTTTATGCCATATCCCATAGGAGACATTTTCTAGATTATGTTCAAGGTGATTTTGGACATGTTCATTTGGGTGATGATGCCCCATGCAAAATTTTTGGAATGGGAAAGGTAAAAATAAATCAAAGCAATGGAAACCAATGGTTGTTGAAAGAGGTAAGACATGTTCCATATCTAAGGAAAAATATAATTTCAATAGGGTAGTTAGAAAGTGAAGGTTGTATATCCATATTTACAGATAAGGTGTGGAAGGTCACCAAAGGATCATTGGTGATAGCAAAAGGAGAGAAGATAGGTACATTGTATTTATGTACTGGTAATACTAATTCTTCTATATATTTAGCTTATATAGGAGTGGATACATCACTGTGACATCATAGGCTTGGAAACATGAGTGAGAAGGGGATGCAGATACTCCACAAAATAAATTTGTTTCCAAATATTAAGCAAATTGATTTGGATTTTTGTGAGCATTGTGTTTATGGAAAATAGAAGAGAGTCATATTTCTCAGAGTCAGAAAAGAAAATAAGAGTAAAAGGTTAGGTCTTGTGCATACATATGTATGGGGACCAACTCCAGTATCATATCTTGGTGTCTCTCGTTATTATGTTACTTCTATTTATGGTGAAACTAGAAAAACTTGGGTTTATTGCATTCAACAAAAATATGATGTTTTTGATACTTTTAGGAAATGGAAAAATTTGGTTGAGAATGAGATAGGAAAAGGTTGAAGTGTCTCAGATCAGAAAATGGAGTTGAATATTGCAATAAGGAGTTTGATGATTATTGTTCATACCATGGGATTCATAGAGAGAATATAGTTCCAGGAACACCACAAGAAAATGGTTTGTTAGAAAGGATGAACATGACAATCATGGAGTGTACAGGGAGTATGAGATTGCATGCTGTTTTTCCCTTACAGTTCTGGGAAGATGTTGTAGATGCTTCTATTTACTTAATAAATAGAGGACCTTCAAGTTCTTCGGATGGTATAATTCCAGAGGAGGCATGGACAGGTAAAAAGGTAAACTATTATTTTTTGAAGACTTTCGATTGTGAAGCATTTGTCCATATTGATAAAGAAAATAAAACAAATATTGAGACCAAATCCAATAAATGTACCTTTATTGGATAAAATGTTAATTATTTTTTTTATCACTTATGGGATTATGAAAATCACAAAATACTTAGGAGTAGAGATGTCATATTCAATGAGAAGGTCATGTACAAATATCAGTTGTAGAGAAAGATACCAGAAAAAGAAAAACTAGAATACACAGTGCTTGATGAGATTACTGAAAAAGAAACTCCAAAGGTACTAGAAAATCAAAATGTGCAACAGGCGAAACATGTACATCAAACTCCTGCAAGTGTTGTCAGAATATCTACCAGGTTAAGTAGACCCCCTGAACGATACTCTCCTTCATTGTATTATTTATTGTTGACTGATTTTGGTGAACCGTAATGTTATGAAGAGGCAATGAAGGTAGACACTAAAATAAGTGAGAGCAAGGAATGAAAGAGGAAATTTATGCCCTGGTAAATAACCAGACTTGGGATTTGGTTCATTTTCCTGCAAGAAAAAGAGCATTGTAGAATAAATGGGTTTACAAGTTGAAGGAATAAGATGGAGGTTAAAAGTGGTACAAAGATAGACTTGTTGTAAATGGGTTTGCACAAAAGAAAGGTATATATTTTGATGAAATATTTTCTCATGTTTTAAAAATGACTTCAATTGGGACTATTTTAAGTCTTGTGGTAGTAGAAGATTTTCATTTTGAATAGTTAGATGTAAAAACAAATTTTCTCCATTGTTGACGGGCGAAATCGACCATCTGTCAACTGAGAGAGTGGAATCGGTCCGGGGTTGTCTAATAACCCAAGCCGTTTGGGATGAACCACCCTGACGGGTTTAGCGGCTCCGTTAGCCGATCTAAGGTCCTAAGAAAACAAAAAAGAAAACTAATCTAATCTAACTACTTTAACTAATCTAACTAAAAACAAATAAAACAAACTAAACTAAAACTAATTATTAAAACAAACTAAACTAATTCTAACTATTCTATATATGCAATCTACTATCTACTACTAACTGAAATATAACTTATTCACAAAAAGTACAATATCTACAATTTACATATTTAAATAAAACCTGACTAATTCATTTATATTATGCCCTAAGACAGTGAAAGATATTTTTTGTTGATTTTATGATTTCATGAACAAGAAATAAAACAAAACTAACTAAACTAAATCACTAATCTACTAATTATAACTATAAATCTAACTAAAYATATATCTAACTAAACTACTAATAAATATACTAAACAAATAAATAACAAACTGRCCTGGAAACKCTCCAGMTTTGTCCTGTGTATGATGACTRTTTTAGYAGATCAGAGGGAGGAAACMCRCACTGAWTTATCYAGGAGCTTCTYRTAAACGATACRCTGCAGTGCTTCTACAAGTTTGATTACARGACAAACAAGACATAAAAATAACAACAATCTTATAATTTATAAATCTTCACAGTTAGATAAACCTGTGTGCAAAGATCTATACATAATAGTTCAATTGATGAAGAAGAGAAATCTCTCATTCATTAGCTCAACTAAGTAATTGTTGTATTCTTTAAATTAGTGAAAGAAATTAGGCATGTATCAAATTAATTAATTCATATCATTCTACAAAAGACCATGATAGCTAAAGTAGTCACAAATCAAATGCAAATTGATATGCATAAACATGAAACAAGAGATTGATATTATGAAAGCGAAAGATGTAGTAGAACATCAACTTATGTCTCAGTTTGTATTAGAAATCCATAGCCTGGTTCTCCCACAAATGAGGATGATCCTTATTACAAAAATAATAAGTATTTATAAGTTTTTCCACAGGGTAAAACCTCCCTGTGGAAGTTATCAAACTGTTTACATAAAATCTGGGAAGATATCCCAAGTTCAACTAAACTAGGAATCTACAATAAAACTAAAATACACAAATATTCCCCTAGCCTGTCCAACATATCCCTTGCAATTCGAATTTACCTGAAAAAGGTCAAAAAGGACAAGTTAGAAGGATCTTTTATTCATAAAGTAATAAAAATCTAATTCTATAGACTAGCTACAGAATCTTGCAATTCTGTAGCTGGTCTAAATAAGACACAGAATCAACATTAAAATCGAAAAAATCTCTTTTTAAAGAATTAAATTCAATTTAACATTCAATAGCTTATTTGAAAACAAATCACAAATTGAAATCGTTGAAATCAAACAAAACCAATATCAATCAGCTGATTACAAGGATACGGGTACTCTGTTTTGTTTGCTACCACAAAGTCGGGTGATAAAATTATATGAAACAACAATGAAATCGTTTCATATCAAATCAAATTCAACATAATCAAAACAAATCACAAGAAGTTGTTATGTTGTCTTATCAACAAGAGATATGATCGAATCAAACATGATCATTTTCAAATCGTTACAACTGTATTGACATACGGTCTAGGCTGTGAGGGAGTTGAGCCATAACTGACTCGTAACTGTCCACAAACGAAATCATAATAGGATCAAACAGAGTTCGTAACAAATATCCGATTGTTTGTTATTAGCCAATTGAATCGACAAGATCGATTTACCTTGATCAAATCATTTCTTTTAAACGAATTATAACTGGATTCGATAGTGATAACACATGTAGACCAGTTCTTTTTGCAAATTTAAAATCAAACAGAGCATCAATTATAATCCGAATTTAACTCATAAAACAATCTTGCCAACTTAGAATAAGAGTGAATCGAACAGCTAAGGTTTTCATATAGTTGTTATGACTCAAAATCATTCCACGATTCGGGTGCGAATATTATTTTCATAGGCTTAAATGAGAGCATTGTTCTCATAAAAATAGAGTCATATTTTCAAAATTAAATTAAACAGAGTGGTATTCCCAATTTGGAAAATTATGTGACACAACATATCATAACAACCAAACTCATTGAAATCGTTTACCAATCACATCATACGAATCATAATGAAATCAAATCCAAACTTGATCATGTTCTAAATTCAGCATGAAAAATTCCTGTTCGGAGTGGATACAAAACGAATTGAATTGAAAGCAAAACATTAATTTCGTTAACTCAATCAGGAAAACCAACAAATCAAAGCCAAACAACGACCATTCAAATCCAATAAAAATCTATCGATGGCTATAGTGGGAATGAGAAGATGATATATCAAAACGAAACTTCATTTATTTTTAGAAAAGAAAAAATATACAGGATGGTCACCGAATGACAGAGGCATTTGAATGAGAGACTGAGCTATTTCAAAAAAGAATTAAAATCATTATATTAAACTTGATCATTCACAAAACAAAAACGATATCAAATTTTCATACCTGTATAGCGACGAGACGGCTTGATTATGCCAATTTGGAGTTGACAACGGCTGTGGTTGATTCAACATTCTTGAAAAGGATGGAGCCGGTTGTATTCTGTTTCTTATCAGTTGCTTGGAGTTGGTCTCTTTGACCAGTTAACACTGCAATTTGATCTTCCAACGATTGAATTTTCGATTGGAGTATGGGAACGTAAATGTAGTATCGTTCCAGCCATAAATCACATTGGTCACAAGAAGACTGTGTGGGTTTTGAAAGAGTAGGCAAGGGTTTGGACACATTGCTGAGGGTTTCACGAGGCAATTTGATACCAGGGTAGCTAGGGTCATTCCTTAGTTAGGGAGGAAGATTTGTCATGAAATCGTAAGGTGGTTCAGGCCATAAACCATACGAGTAAGGGTACTCGCTGGCTAAGAAACGTTCTACATCAGAGTCTGAATGCTCACTTAAGACGATAGGGTTTGACTCAGCAGATGGTTTAGGTTTGTTTCTAGCCATCCTTGAAATAAGTCGAGCGTTCTTTTTACCCTTGGCATTAGTAGTAGGGTTTGCCTTGGGATTTTTTCTCATAGGTTTCTTTATAGCATCGACATTCTTAGTTCCAACGTCTGGTAATTTAATAGCAGGGTTGACCGAAGGCTTAGGAGAGGGCAATAGGATATGGAAGGGCACGGGTGGCTCGGCCTTGGTTTCAATTACCACAGGCTCGTCAACCTGGGCAGAGTCTGTATCCTCAAAACCATTATGAGCGATGAAAGCTCTCCAGCTATCACCATGTAAACTGAAGTGATAGACAGTGATAAGTTTGATAAGTCCATGGTGGAACAGGTTACTATCATCCTTCTGCCTTTTAAACCTTTTCGACATTTTAGATAGGCTTCGATGAAAGTAAAAGGGCATATTCAATGAGTGTCCCATAAAATTCATTAACAAACGTAGGTGGTAGAGAAAGATGAGTCTGTATCGACCTTCACAGGTCACGAACTATTTGATTATTATGAAAAGGTCATGCCATCGAGGTTTTAGCATAGATATGGGCATACCTCTGTCACAAGAGGTGACTTTGTGCGAGACAAACAATAGCGTCCATGGAACCCCCTCGACCTTAGAATTTTTTGAACCAACGTTGGCCCAAGGATGGTAACCCTGTAGCAGAACTGATAAATTCCTCGTCGATTTCCAACTAGATGTCTCCCACCTTGTCTCTACAACCATCAAACATTAGGGTGAACTGTCGTGCCACACAGAGATTAAAACCCTCAAATTGTTGCATGAAGGTGAGCCACCCGTTATCCTCCAAGTCTTTCCGAGCACTATCAAACATTAACAAGGCTTGGTTGTCGTTTGGCTCGATTCGCACGACTGGTGCCATGGAGCCGAGCACATGGTAAGCCAAGGGTTTGGGTCATAACACACACAGGAGCAGAGCTACCTGAGCTAACAAAAGTGAACGGGGATAAGGGATAGGCATAAATGCCATCGTGTGAAGGTGGTGGAGCTTATCTCTACCATGCACAATAGTTATTGCCAAAGTACAACTGCCATCTTTCATAGCTGTTCAATCCATTATAGCATAGTTCAACAGTCATATCACTTGGCCGACCAATGAAACCAATGGTGAGTGTATAAACCAACGTGCGCAATCAACGTTACACCATAGTTTTAAGCCATCAATCATACAATTTGAAACTAAAACCAAATGTTTAACCATGTGCCGATGTATTGTAACTGTTCATATCAAGCGTTTAACCAATGTATCAATGGGCATTCATATAATCAACAAGCCAATAGTTATGAAAACACAAACATAGGTATCATATTAAAAAGATATATATGAAAGATTTAACCATAACACCCATGTATCTTATGAAACCAAAAGGTCAAGTATATCAAACAAAAATGAAAATCCAAATGCCAATGCATTACAAACTCAATGAAACCAAATTACACAATCAATCGAAGCATGAGTACCGATCAAAGGATCTTGCCAGCTGTATAATGATAAATAAAAGGTAAGCGCAATAGGCATATCGACAAAAAAGATAATGACAGTTCAGATAGTGATTTTAATGCGACTTCGAAAGACGAAGTTTTCACACTTACATTCATGAAAACAAAACGAAAATAAGTGTGTAAAAGGCGCAAAGAATAAAAGTGTCGTTCATTTGGAAATTACGACGAAAAATCGATGTTTGCAAAACATTGGTGTAGGAAGCTTACAAGACAATGGAAAAATGTGATTTGGCTGCCAACAATGGCGACACACTGGTAGAAGCAGTTATCTCTGCCAAAAGAATAAATTCAGATTAGGACAACAAGGATAATTCCAAGTCAAAAATAACAACCAAAAAATCGTATAAACATCATCATTAACCAACAGTTCCAGCAGTGTTTTAAAATATGAAAATTGATAACAGTCTTAAGACCAGCAAGTGACAATATTAAAGATAAAATCTCCAATATTCTTGACAGAGCCACTTCTGCCAGTAGGCATCCATAGCCTCGACAGGGTTGCCATTTAACCCACTCTGACATATGTATCCTGCCAAGAAGTTCTGGATCAGAATAAAGGACATTAAAGAGGTTTCGTTTTTGCAAATTTTCATGTACCTGACATTACTTCGCTGCCAACGGGCCTATTCAGTACCTCGATGAAGTTGTCTTGGTGTCATGCATGCATTTACCCGCTGCCAGTAGACTTGTTCAGTATCCCGGTGGGTTTACAAGCACTTCCCACAACTCTACTTAATAATTTTTATTTTGTTTTTCATAGATATATAGCTGAGTGGGGTGATGCTGAAAATCTTGATATTTTAACATATTTTTTTTTTCAGACCTCATCAGAATTTTTTAGAACTGTCCTTTATTTAGATCCAGCGATGTTTTATTAACAAAAACAACTTCCTAAGACAAGGAGACATCTTCTGATTCATTCCTTTATGGAAAAGGGACAACATAAAAAGATAATAGATGATCATGAAAAACTTTACTCAGAGATCAAAATTAGTAAACTTCTTTCAAACAACAGACTTTTCCAACACAGATATAAACTTCAGCAATATATCATTGATGTTTGTACAAATTTTTCAGAAGTTATTTCAGCGAAGAAAATTTCTTTTGTCTTTGTCTGAATATCTCAGTATACAGGTGTGTGTATTTCAAAGAAAATAGAAACTGATAAATTCAAATCAAAATAAAAAACAGAAAGAAAACGAAAACGCAAACAAAAATAAAATATTTACATACAAGGGTAGTTATCAAGCAAAGTATCTCTTTAAGGCTTGGCCATTCACCGGGTAGGTGTCAAGCTGCCCTTCAAGATTCTGCAATCGAAAAGAACTGGGACCCAACTTTTCAGCAATTAAAAACGGTCCAAGCCATAAGTTTTGAAAATTTGTGTGCTCTCCCTTTCCCTCGTGTGGTTTATCCCACTTCAAGACGAGATCACCTACTTCAAAATTCCTATCAGAAGCAAAATTAGAATCGAACCAGCTTTTAACCAATTGTTGATGTTGATCCATCTTATGTTTAGCTTGGTCTATTACCTCTTCTAGCTTCATCAAAGCGTTAATTCGGCTTTCTAGAGGGGGACAATCTTCTTCTTGAACTTTCTATGACAATTGGAGTGAAGGAAGAAGAATGTGGGGTGGCAGAGTTGCTTCTCTGCCATAAATGAGAAAAAATGGGGAGTTACCTACAACAGCTTTTGGCATTACCCTATCAGCCCATAACACGTTCAACAGTGCGTTGTGCCAATTTTTGTGATTTTCTACCACCGTTCTCTTGATTATTTTGATCAAGTTCTTGTTTCTTGATTCGGCCAATCTGTTGCCCTGGGGGTAATAACTAGTAGAATACTTCAATTTAGTTCCTTTTTCCAAAGCGAACTCACTCATCTCAAGAGAGGAAAATTAAGAATCATTATCGAAAACTAAACAGTCAGGGATACCGAAATGAGTGATAATATTCGAATTTAGAAAGGCAATTACTTGACTGGTGTTGACAGTTCTTAACGCATCAGCTTCAGACCATCGGGTAAAGTAATCTGTGGCTGTCACAATAAACTTGTGCTGTTGTGAGGATGAAGGGTTGATTGGACCTATGATATCAAGGCCCCACTGCTGAAAAGGAGAATCTACCGAAACAGGCTGCAAAGGAAAGGCTGGTTTTTGTAACCGCCTTGATGCTTTCTGACAGATGATACATTTACAACATAAGGCATGGGCATCTCTAAAAAGCGTGGGCCAGTAATAACTATCTCTTAAAACCTTATGAGAAGTGGCGTCACCACAAAAATGACCACCAACTTCTCCTGCATGCAACTCTAGCAAGACTTTCTCTGCTTCGTCTTTTTCAAGACAACGCATCAGTACGCCATCAAAATTTTGATGAAACAGGATACCATTAACCAGATGAAAGAAGGTAGACTTCAATATCAATGCTCTTATTTTAGCGGGGTCCAAGTGATGGGGTGTTGACCCATGTTCAAGACAGAATCTTATATCGTCATACCAAGGATTGACAGGGTTTTGTGTGCAACAGATTAGACTTTGATCGCTTTGACCTAGGTTTGACGTATCGCTCTCTTCTTGCTATCCTGCTTCTGAATCAGCAACTAACTTGCATAACCCTTGTCCTCTCACTATCTGAGCTGGGGTGATTTCTAAATTATACTCTTGCAAGGAGGTGACCCAGTTGCCTCTCTTTTCTCCTAGTTCCTTCTGCACTAACAAGCTCCTCACGGCTGGGTAGGGGACAATGAATTTCATCCTTGACTTTAAAAGATATGACCGGAAGTGCTTAACTAATTTGAAAATAGCATAGGCTTGCCGATCTACCACTGGGTAATTAAGTTCAACGCCTTTGAAAGAAGAGCTCATAAAGGCAATGGGTACTTCATTTTTCTCGGCATTCTTTTGGGTTAGGATGGTGGCATAGGAACGGTCAGAAGCAAAAGTGTAGAGTGTAAAGTCTTGTGAAAAATATGGGCTCATGAGAGACGGAGCGTTTATTATGGCCTTATTTATTGCATTAAAAGATTTATTTTCTAGGGGTCCCCAGTGATATTGGGTGTCTTTCTTAATCAAATTCTCTAAAGGCCTGACCATTTCAGAGAAACTGGGGACAAATCTCCTCACGAAGTTAATTTGGCCTAAGAAATACTGCATAGATTTTTTGGATGTAAGAGGGGGAAGTTTTGCAATGACTTGAGTCCTTTCAGGGTCAATAATAATCCCTTCACTAGACACAATGAATCCTAGGAGTTTACCCTGTTCTACTACAAAGATATATTTTTTCAGATTTAACGAGATGTCGTATTTACGACATCATAGTAGGACGGCTCGTAAGTGAGCTAGATGATCGTTTTTGTTTTTAGAAAATACAGTCACATCATCTAAGTAAACTACGACGGACTGATTGATTAAGCCTCGGAAAGTAATGTCCATTGCTCTATGAAAAGTGGCTCCATCATTAATCAATCCAAAGGGCATTTTGTGATAAGCGTAAGTGCCCCACAGAATACGG
The DNA here is from genome assembly GCA_000966675.3 of Picea glauca. Taxonomy (NCBI): domain Eukaryota; kingdom Viridiplantae; phylum Streptophyta; class Pinopsida; order Pinales; family Pinaceae; genus Picea; species Picea glauca. The sequence continues at coordinate 631,090 of JZKD02S1622116.1, read as the reverse complement.
AAGGTAGATTTTAGATGATCTAGTGGAGATATCAGGACTTGGTTGTATAGAGAGAAAACATCCAATAAGGATAGCCTCTCGAAACCAGATACCTGTTGAAGGATCTATTCCATGGGTGGGACATGATAGTTGTCTTTATAAGATGCTCTATTGAGGTTTCAGAAATCGACGCAAAGTCGGATTTCCCCATTTTTCTTCCAGACTGGGACAAGGTTAGAAACCCACTGAGTGTGTCTAACAGGAAATATTATCTTAGCATTTAGGATTTTATTCAATTCTTTTTGAACGGTTGGTTCCAGTTTAGGATGCATTTTCCTCAGTTTTTGTTGAAAGGGTAAGGTTTGGGGCTTCATCGAAATGACATGTTGTATGATATTAGGGTCAAAAGTTTTAAGATCATCATACGTCCATGAAAAGACATCCTTAAATTCGTTAAGTAATTTAACAAATGCCGCTTTTTCTTGTCGAGAACACCCCAACCCTAGATTAATGCACTGAGGATTTTCATTAGTTCCTAGGTTTACTTTTTCATAAGATAACGAGGAACTATTGGTTTTACAATTGACCGTCTTTTTAAATTTATCTTGAAAATCATAAAACTTCTCTAGTCTAATTACAGATTTTGGGATCGAGTTTACCATATCCGATGAAGATTCAGGAGTTCTCGGATCTGGTATTACCATGAAATCACACAAATTGTCATCGTGTGTATGTTTGTCTATCACCGTGCCTTGAAAGGTTTCTTCCATGTGCAGAAAGTTAATAATTTGTTGATCATCGTCAAATACTCTCCAGTTCGTGATGTTGTCGGGGACAGATGGTCAAAACAGCAGCTCAACGGAGAATGCGCCTGGGGATAGGCCTTCTGCAGGAAGAATTTTAGAAGCTAAATTAGCTAATAAATCTACTTCAGAGTTATTCAATCTAGGAATGGAATTTATATTGAAAGCAGAAAAATTATTCATTAAGTTCCATACCTCAGACTAGTAGCTTTTGAGATGCGGAGAAAGACAGTGGATAGAATCTCTTACCTGTCTAACCACTATTTCATAGTTGCCAAAGACGGTTAAATTTTGAGTGTTCATATCCAAATATCTTCTGAGACCTTGCAGTAAAGCCTCATATTCTGTAGTATTGTTAGTACATTCAAATTCCAACCTACATGCTATCAATGTTTTATTACCTGCCAGATAGATAATGACACAACCTGCTCTAACTCCTTCTTTGGACTTTGACCCGTCAAAATAAAGAGACCAGATATGATTTTCATCAGGCACATGGGATCGTTGCGTGGAAGCTATTGGCTGCATATATGCTACAATCTCAGACTGTTGTTCTTGATCCGTGATAGGTGAAGCCTCGGCCATGAAATTGCTGAAGAAGGTGTCCATCCCTTGTACTTCAAGTGAATCAGCAGAAGGTGTATACAATTCATTGGGATTGTTCAAATCTGTGACCGTGAACTTAAGATAGCGTTCACGATTTACTTTGATTTTATTAGGCTTGCCATTTTCTGGGAGCCATAGATGAAACCAATCTATCGCGAAATAACCATGCAGCTATTCCGACCAGTCCCTGCTTAAAAATAGACCATACACTTCTAGGATGTCCACAACAATTATATCAATAACTTGATGAACCTTGGGGTTAGACGATAATCTAATAAGCACATTCTTTAGTTCGCCTATAACTTTGAAATTTGTCCGATCAAGTTGTATGATTTTTAAATTCGATGGTTCAACTTCAGCGTTAATCTTCTGGTAGACAGACCAAGGCATCACATTAGATGATGCCCCTGAGTCTACCATACAATTGTGCATGTTTCTATTAAAAATATCGAAAGTTAAAAGGAAAGGTGGTACATTTTTGCGAGTACTAAGAGTGGTAGCTTGTGTCTTTTTAATCGAGGTATCTATGACTACTTTATCTACATTATTTACATTATTTACATTACATACAGGAAGTCTTCCTTTATCTTGAGGATCGGGATTATTTTTAGTGGAAGTCTTCTGGGAAACTTTGTTTTGCACAACCTTGTTACCATTGGAATTACCATTTTTTCCATTGTCTGAGATATTTTGCAACATTTTTTGTAACAAAAACAGAAACTTCAATAACTCATAAATAGAAATGTTAGCCCTTAACTTTTTAAGATCTTCAACAACATCATAATCTAAGTTGGGGTTCACATTACTCTTTTTAATCTCGGCTGATTTAGATTGCTTTGGAGGTGAAGTTGTAGTGTTTTCAGAAGAAGGTTTGTTTGTTGTCTTACTCCTGGTATTATAAGGATGAACTGTCTCGAAGTTAGCTTGGAAGATGTTATCCGAGAAGTGTCCAAAAATGTTCGGGGAAGACTCTTCTTCTTGAACTATGTCTTGTTCAACTACCTCCTCAGGAATCTCAGGAGGCATCAAGTTATCTTGGGCTTCTAGAATTGTTTGAAGGGAACATTGCAAACTTTCTAGATTAAGGCCTTCGGTGGTTGGATTAGGTCGGTTGGTAGGAAAAGGATTTCGGAAAGGAGGTTTGTAGGGCCCTTTACTCGAGGAGGCTTATTCGATTGACCTTTTCAAGTCTATAACTTGATTTGACAGTTTTTGAACAACTTTAGTTAAATTTTCCAAATCAGAGTTTTCAAGTTGTGTTTTACTTTGGGTGGGTCTGGGGAGGATTTCAATCTTCTTTTTGGAAGAGGAACTAGTCTCAGTTTCATTGCTAGAAGAGTCTTTAAGATTAAGTATGTATTTTTCAATCTGGCTAGCCTCCTCGAAGGCCTCTAACAACGTGGCTTTCTTAGATCGTTTAACCCAAATAGAAATACTTTGACGCAAAGATTTAGTGTAGTAAGCTATTATAAGACTCTAAGAAGGCATGGAATCCGTAGGGATTCGGTTTTTGAGTGTTAAGAATCTTTGATTAAAGTCTTCAACTTTTTCTTTTGGGTTCATTTTTAAGCTAGAAAGATCCATGACCAGGACTTCCGGAGGCTTTCCGTCTTTGAACTTTTCCAAAAAGCACGACTCAAAATTTTCCCAAGATATGATGGTATGGGGTTGTTGGTCAAAGTACCATGTGGATGCATTACCCTCAAAAGTATAGAGGAACAACCTACAGACAACGTCTTCATGTTCAACATTGTGGAGTCTTATGACTAACATGAACTTTTTAATGTGATCTTCAGCGATCTGTTTTGAATCAGGATCAAACTTGGGAAGCCATTTCTCCAGGTGTTTAGGTAGAGGATGTTGAGCTCCAGGTGCAACTATGACATCCTGATCAAGCCAGGGTCTAGCAGATTTTTTCTAATTTTCCATTGGGGTAGGGGGTGTGGAAGGCCAAGAAGGTGAATTGCCTTCATCAGAGGAATATCCTCCAGAAGAGGAAGGAGATGATCGAGGTGGTGAAGGAGGTATCCCAGATCCTCCTGTAGCAGGATTTAGGTTTGGATCTGAAGGATTCAAAGTAGGATTAGTGCCACCTAATTGTTCTCTGATATCAGAGAATTCCAAAGATTGACCCCACATACGGTTTGGTTGCCTCAAACAGGCTAAGGCACTATGTGTTTTTATAAGAGATTCGCGGACAATCTCGTGTATGTCACCACCTGTAGGATTAGGGGTTGCTGGCTCAACTGTGATCTGCGGATCGTCGGTTGAATTAGTTGTTGTTTGAAGGGGAATATTATCGTTTGAATGGATTCTAGTCACTATAAGCGATTAGGGGGTGGAGGAGTCTTACGACCGCATCGTGCCATTAATTAAGTTCAGGCCCTCCTTCTAGAGCCATTTGTTGACGGGTGAAATCGACCATCCGTCAACTGAGAGAGTGGAACTGGTCTGGGGTTGTCTAATAACCCAAGCCGTTTGGGATGAACCACCCTAACGGGTTTAGCGGCTCCGTTAGCCGATCTAAGGTCCTAAGAAAACAAAAAAGAAAACTAATCTAAACTAACTAATCTAACTAATCTAACTAATCTAACTAAAAACAAATAAAACAAACTAAACTAAAACTAATTATTAAAACAAACTAAACTAATTCTAATTATTCTATATATGCAATCTACTAACTACTACTAACTAAAATATAACTTATTCACAAAATGTACAATATCTACAATTTACAGATTTAAATAAAACCTGAAAAATTCATTTATATTCTACCCTAAGACAGTGAAAGATATTTTTTGTTGATTTTATGATTTCATGAACAAGAAATAAAACAAAACTAACTAAACTAAATCACTAATCTACTAATTCTAACTATAAATCTAACTAAACATATATCTAACTAAACTATTAATAAATATACTAAACAAATAAATAACAAACTGACCTGGAAACGCTCCAGATTTGTCCTGTGTATGATGACCGTTTTAGCAGATTGGAGGGAGGAAACCCGCACCGATTTATCCAAGAGCTTCTCGTAAACGATACGCTGCAGTGCTCTAAGAGTTTGATTACAGGACAAACAAGACATAAAAATAACAACAATCTTATAATTTATAAATGTTCACAGTTAGATAAACCTGTGTGCAAAGATCTATGCATAATAGTTCAATTGATGAAGAAGATAAATCTCTCATTCATTAGTTGAACTAAGTAATTGCTATATTCTTTAAATTAGTGAAAGAAATCAGGCATGTATCACATTAATTAATTCATATCATTCTACAAAAGACCATGATAGCTAAAGTAGTCACAAATCAAATGCAAATTGATATGCATAAACATGAAACAAGAGATTGATATTATGAAAGCAAAATCTATAGCAGAACATCAACTTATGTCTCAGTTTGTATTAGAAATCCATAGCCTGGTTCTTCCACAAATGAGGATGATCCTTATTACAAAAATAATAAGTATTTATAAGTTTTTCCACAGGGTAAAACCTCCCTGTGGAAGTTATCAAACTGTTTACATAAAATCTGGGAAGATATCCCAAGTTCAACTAAACTAGGAATCTACAATAAAACTAAAATACACAAATATTCCCCTAGCCTATCGAACATATCCCCTGCAATTCGAATTTACCTGAAAAGGGTCAAAAAGGACAAGTTAGAAGGATCGTTTATTAATAAAATAATAAAAATCTAATTCTATAGACTAGCTACAGAATCTTGCGATTCTGTAGCTGGTCTAAATAAGACACAGAATCAACATTAAAATCGAAAAAATCTCTTTTTAAAGAATTAAATTAAATTTAACATTCAATATCTTATTTGAAAACGAATCACAAATTGAAATCGTTGAAATCAAACAAAACCAATATCAATCAGCTGATTACAGAGATATGGGTACTCTGTTTTGTTTGTTACCACAAAGTCGGGTGATAAAATTATATGAAACAACAATGCAATCGTTTCATATCAAATCGAATTCAACATAATCAAAACAAATCGCAAGCAGTTGTTATGTTGTCTTATCAACAAGAGATATGATCGAATCGAACAGGATCATTTTCAAATCGTTACAACTGTATTGACATACGGTCTAGGCCGTGAGTGAGTTAAGCCATAACTGACTCGTAACTGTCCACAAACGAAATCGTAACAGGATCAAACAGAGTTTGTAACAGATATTTGATCGTTTGTTATTAGCCAATTGAACCGACAAGATCGTTTTACCTTGATCAAATCATTTCTTTTAAACGAATTATAACTGGATTCGATAGTGATAACACAGGTAGACAAGTTCTTTTTGCAAATTTAAAATCAAACAGAGCATCAATTATAATCCGAATTTAACTCATAAAACAATCTTGCCAACTCAGAATAAGAGTGAATTTAACAGCTAAGGTTTTCATATAGTTGTTATGACTCAAAATCATTCCACGATTCGAGTGCAAATATTATTTGCATAGGCTTAAATGAGAGCATTGTTCTCATAAAATAGAGTCGTATTTTCCAAATTAAATTAAACAGAGTGGTATTCCCGATTTGGAAAATTATGTGACACAACATATCGTAACAACCAAACTCATTGAAATTGTTTACCAATCACAACATACGAATCATAACGAAATCAAATCCAAACTTGATCATGTTCTAAATTCAGCATGAAAAATTCCTGTTCGGAGTGGATACAAAACGAATTGAATTGAAAGCAAACCATTAATTTTGTTAACTCAATCAGGCAAACCAACAAATCAAATCCAAACAACGACCATTCAAATCCAATAAAAATCTATCGATGGATATACTGGGAATGAGCAGATCGTATATCAAATAAAAATTTCATATATTTTTAGCAAAGAAAAAATATACAGAATGATCACCGAATGGCAAATCCATTTGAATGAGAGACTGAGATATTTAAAAACAGAATTCAAATCATTATATTAACCTTGATCATTCACAAAACAAAAATGATATCAAATTTTCATACCTATATAGAGATGAGACAGCTTGATTATGCCAATTTGGAGTTGACAACGGCTGTGGCTGATTCAACATTCTTGAAAAGGATGGAGCCGGTTGTCTTCTGCTTCTTATCAGTTTCTTGGAGTTGGTCTCTTTGACCAATTAACACTGCAATTTGATCTTCCAGCGGTTGAATTTTCGATTGGAGTATGGGAACGTCAATGTAGTATCGTTCCAACCATAAATCACATTGGTCACAGGAAGACTCTGTGGGTTTTGAAAGAGCATGCGAGGGTTTGGTCACATTATTGAGGGTTTCACGAGGCAATTTGATACTTGGGTAGCTAGGGTCGTTCCTTAGGCAGGGAGGAAGATTTGTCATGAAATCGTAAGGTGGTTCGGGGCATAAACCCTGCGAGTAAGGGTACTTCTTGGCTAAGAAACGTTCTACATCAGAGTCCGAATCCTCACTTAAGACGATAGGGTTTGACTCAGCAGAGGGTTTAGGTTTGTTTCTAGCCATACTTGAAATAAGCCGAGCATTCTTTTTACCCTTGGCATTAGCAGTAGGGTTTTCATTGGGCTTTTTGCTCATAGGTTTCTTTATAGCCTCGACATTCTTAGTTCCAACGTCTGGTAAGTTAATAGCAGGGTCGACCGAAGGCTTAGGAGAGAGCAATAGGATATGGAAGGGCATGGGTGGCTCGACCTTGGTTTCAATTACCAAAAGCTTGTCAACTTGGACATGGTCTGTATCCTCAAAACCATTACGAGCAATGAAATCTCTCCAGCTATCACCATGTAAACTCAAGTGATATAAAATGATAAGTTTGATAAGTCCATGGTGGAACAGACTGCTGTCAACCTTCTTCCTTTTAAACCTTTTCGACATTTTATATAGGTTTCGTTGAAAGTAAAATGGCATATTCAACGAGTATCCCATAAAATTCATTAACAAACGCAGGTGGTAGAGAAAGACAAGTTTGTAACGACCTTCACAGGTCACGAACTGTTTGATTATTATGAAAAGGTCATTCCATCGATGTTTTAGCATAGATATGGGCATACCTCTGTCACAAGAGGTGACTTTGCGCGAGACAAACAGTAGCATCCATGGAACCCCCTCGACATTGGAATTTTTTGAACCAACGTTGGCCCGAGGATGGTAAACCTGTAGCAGAACTAATAAATTCCTCGTCGATTTCCAACTAGATGTCTCCCACCTTGGCTCTATAGCCATCAAATGTTAGGGCGAACTATCGTGCCACACAGATATTAAAACCCTCAAATCGTTGCATGAAGGTGAGCCACCCATTATCCTCCAAGTCTTTCCAAGCATTATCAAACATTAACAAGGCTTGGTTTCCATTTGTCTCGATTCGCACGACTGGTGCCATGGAGCTGAGCACATGGTAAGCCGAGGGTTTGGGTCATAACACAGACATGAGCAGAGCTACCCGAGCTAACAGAAGTGAACGGGGATAAGAGATAGACATAAATTCCATCGTGCGAAGGTGGTGGAGCTTATCTCTGCCATGCACAATAGTTATTTCCAAAGTACAACCACCAGCTTTCATAGTTGTTCAATCCATTATAGCATAGTTCAACAGTCATATCACTTGTCCGACCAATGAAACCAATGGTGAGTGTATAAACCAACTCGCGCAATCAACATTACACCATAGTTTTAAGCCATCAATCATACAATTTGAAACCAAAACCAAATGTTTAACCATGCGCCGATGTATTGTAATAGTTCATATCAAGCATTTAACCAATGTATCAATGGGCATTCATATAATCAACAAGCCAATAGTTATGAAAACACAAACATAGGTATCATATTAAAGAGATATATATGAAAGATTTAACCATAACACGCATGTATCTTATGAAACCAAAAGGTCAAGTAGATCAAATAAAAATGCAAATCCAAATGCCAAGGAATTACAATATCAATGAAACCAAATTACACAATCAATCGAAGCATGAGTACCGATCAAAGGATCTTGTCAGCTGTATAATGATAAATAAAAGGTAAGCGCAATAGGCATATCGACAAAAAAGATAATGACAGTTTAGATAGTGATTTTAATGTGACTTTGAAATATGAAGTTTTCACGCTTACAATCGTGAAAACAAAACAAAAATAAGTGTGTAAAAGGCGCAAAGAATAAAAGTGTCGTTCATTTGGAAATTGTGATGAAAAATTGATGTTTGCAAAACATTGGTGTAGGCAGCTTAGAAGACAATGGAAAAATGTGATTTGCCTGCCAACATCCATGTGGATTTGGAGGAAGATATTTATATGTAGTAGCCACAGGGGTATTAGGTAAAAGGAAAGGATAATTTGGTATGCAGGTTGAATAAGATCATGTATGGCCTAAAGAAAGCTCCAAGGAAGTGGTATTTGAATTTTGACAGGTTTATGACACAACAAGGTTATAGTAGATGTCATTTTGATCACTGTGTTTGTTTTAAAAGGCTAGAAAATGGAAGATATATTATCTTTATATTTTATGTAGATGATATGCTTGTTTCAGGGTCTAATATGCAGGATATAAATGTGCTCAAGAAGAAATTAGCTAATTCATTTGCAATGAAGGATTTGGGTGCTACAAAGAAAATCCTTGGTATGAGAATAACAAGAGACAAGAACAATCACAAATTGACATTGTCTCAGGGTGAGTACATAGAGAAGGTGTTGGAGAGGTTTAGAATGCAGAATGAAAAACCACTTAGTACACATTTTTCCAATCATTTCAAATTATCTAAGGAAATGTGTCCCAAGACAAAGGAGGAGATAGAATAAATGTCCAGGGTCCCTTATTCATCAACATTTGACAACTTGATGCATGAAATGATTTTCACAAAACCAGATATTGCACATGCAGTGGGAGTTGTGAGAAGGTATATGAAAACTCGAGGTAGAGAACATTGGAAGGAAGTAAAGTGTATTCTTAGGTATTTGAGAGGTATTTCTACTCATGCATTATGTTTTGGAGGTTCATACACTATTCTACATGTATATGTTTATTCAGATATGGAAGGTGATAAACATAGCAGAAGGAGCACCATAGGGTGTGTTTTTACTATAGGTGGAACAACAATAATTTGGTTTTCAAAACTACAAAAGGTTGTTGCACTTTCAACAAAAAAGGAAGAGTATGTTGTTGCTACAGAGGCTAGTAAAGAGATGATTTGGTTATAGAGGTTTATGGAGGAATTGGGAAAGAATCAGGAGAATATCATGTTGTACTTGTTGATTAATTGTGTTGGTCATTGATGTCAACCCGTGAAGACAGTACGATAGAAAATTCTAGTAGCACAAGGGTTTGGGTAATGGACCCAAGTTTTTTTTATGGATAATGGTATGAGTTTTGATATATTTTTAGGTAAGACTATTCTATATGGATAGTACATGTCATGCAATTTACAGTGGTATGTGTAATGTCATATAAATCCTCATGGTTAGAGAGTTATTACCATGTGAAGTTGGAGAACCCTTATGAGTCATATGGAAGCCCCAAAAGGTCAAAGTAGTCAAACTGATTGCAAAAAAGAAATTATTTAAATAATAAAGTGAAGTGATGAGTGTATTATAAGTCAAAGTGGATGCAAAATAAATTATTTAAATAATAAAGTTAATGGAGAACTTACTAATTGTGCAAAGTGGTTAAGTTAAGTGGAAGGGTGGTTAGAAGTGGGTTAGCCCTAAAATAAGGAAAGTGGGTTAAGATGGTTAGAAGGTAACCCCTTGAGGAAGCCACATGAAAGTATAAATAAGAGGCAAAGGTTTCTCATTTAATCACACTTGGGAATATTGAATATCTATTGTTGTGTAAGGATTATTGAAAGTACTCATTGATACATATGAAGTTGCAAAAGTCTGAGGTAGAATGAAGGGTTGATGGTGAAAGTTTCAGAATTATAGTGAATACTAAAAAACCCTAATTTATGAGGTATACATGGGCTAACAATGTATTAGGGTGTGTACATACGTGGGCTGACAGTGTATTAGGGTGGGTACATGAGGGTAAAGCCACAGAAACTTGAGAAGATGAATATGTCAAGGTTATAGATTATGAGATCAAGCTCCAAGGAAGGTCTACAATGATAATATACATCAATTCTATTCATTGGTTCAAAAGGTACACATTATTTCTATGAGTATTTAGATTTTTATGCATGAGAAATGGTTATGTATCTTTGAGGATTCTCCCTAGAGATACTAGTGGTTGCATGGGATCTTTTTTATAATTCATATCTAGAGAAATGCAGTGCTGGTAAAATCAATATTTATCATTGATACTTCTTTTTAGAGTTGAGGCACATCTTTTATTTTTTGGCATATGGCTATGGGTTTTTGTGGTACATGTTTGAGAGGTTGTATTTGTGAAGTGGTTGATGTATTGAGAGGATGAATATCATAAAGGGGTTTTATGTCTAGTTCATGTGAGGATTATTATATTGGTTCATGATAAAACACACTCATCTGGCACATGACTAGAGAGAGATATATAGTATTTGCATAAAGGTTATGTACGAGAATGCATGCGCAGGGTACAGTTACAGTCAAGATACAGTGATAGGTTATAGATATATGTGAAAGAGGTTGCAGAGGGTCAGAAGTTTTCAAAAGATAGAAAATCCTAGTTTCAAAAGGAATATGTAGGATGCATAACAGATAGGTTGTGTATATATGTGGGTTGCATAACAGATAGGTCGTGTATGCATGGGGGTTGCATAATAGATAGAGCGTGTACATACACATGCTCTAGAACTACAAGTCGTGTATATGTTATATTTTCTTGATACATGTTTAGTTTAGGTATAGACTGCTTGTAGGGTAGTAGTAAAGGTTGGATGCAGGTCAGTGGTACAGGTTGTTACAGTGGGATATCTCACAGTGATAGTGTGACAGTGGTTCCATCATTCTAATTCTATGCCAGGGAGATTGGATGAGGAAAGGATAGGTGGTTGTAGTCAGAAAACATAGGGGGTTTTAGCCTCCTTCTGGTTGTAGCCACACAATTGGGGAGTTGGAGCTTCCCTCAGGTTGTAGCCTAAGAAACTAGGGGGTTAGAGAATCCTTCCAATTGGAGCTGGAAAACAAAGGAATTTGGTGTTTCCAATGAATTTAATTCTTAAAGACATATAAGAAAAATCATTTTGTGGTTTTCTCCCTCTTTGGTTTTCCACATAAAAACATTGATGTATTGTGTATGTGTATGATTTCTCATTCGTTCATTGTTTATTTACTCTACAATTATTGGATGATAATGCTACATTGATATAACACTTGAATTTTATGGTTAAAAAGGATTATATTTATCTATTATTAATTCAACCCCCTCTCAGTAATCCAACAATTGGTATCAGAGCAAGTTCCTTCAGAAATCAGTTTAACCATTGAAAGGTAGATCATGGAGAGAAACAACATGTATAAAAATGAAATACCACAATTTGGTGGAAAAAAGTATGCATTCTGTAGCAGAAGGATGAAAAAATATATACAAGCACATGGATTTGAAATTTGGCAATCAATAGTACATGGATACAAAGAACCAATAGTTTCACCAATAAGTGAAAAAGCAATGAAACTCAGTCAAAATAATTCCAAAGACACAAATGCACTTTTAAATGGTCTTGGTGAATTGATACATAACAAAGTTGTACATTGTAAATCCGCTAAAGTTATTTGGGAAAAACTTCAAAATATTTATGAAGGATATTCAAAAGTCAAAGAAGCAAATCTTCAAACTTAAAGAGGTCAATTCAAACAACTAAAGATGAAGGAAGATGAGAATATTACAACTTACTTCTTATGAGTTGACGAAATAGTGAATGGAATCATAGGATTGGGAGAAGAAATTGAAGAGTCTGTAATTGTTCAAAAGGTACTAAGATCTCTTCCTATGATATTTGATCCTAAGATATCAACACTATAAGAAAGTGTATATCTAGACTCAATAAGGATGGACGAACTACATGGAATCTTCACAACATATTTTTGTAGGAAAATTCCCCTGCGGACAGGTGAATTCCCTCTTGGATCTTAGACCCCTATGACCAAGACATAAAAGTGCTAACTTTGAACATTGACTTTCCTTTAAACATAGCTAAACTAGTCAATAGAGAAGAGGAAGAAAGTATGAGTACCTTTTTATGAAGTTTTTCCTCGCTCAATCGAAGTTGATATTGATCTCCAAGTCCTTTAACGAGTCTTGCAATCCAATAAATAACGAAGATGAAGCATACTTTCTATTCTACCATGATTAGTTTAAAGCTAGATTTATCCAAAAGACAAGCTCATGCAAATATACACAATCTTGAAGGAAATAGGCCAAGCACATGTATTAATGAGAAACAAATAAGGTGCATACAAATTGTAGATTCAGATGTAGCAACCTCACCAAGTTCTCCTTGTCCAACCCTTTGCTCGAATGATCCACAATCAAAATGAAAATAATTTTCACAGATTATTCCCCATTTTACCATGAGAATGCCTCATGATATAATATTTGAGAGGCATAACCACCTTATATATTGTTGGGATAAGTTGAGGATATTAATCCATCAGTTGTGTAAATCCCCTTAGATCTAGCCTTAAAATCAGATTCGAGCCAAATTGATTCAGATATTTCTCAGTTGTATTTAGAGATAAGGGAGATTTGTCCGAATATTTTATCAACAGATCCATGCTCCCTCATAGTTGGCCACAAAGTTTTGAAACACTTCTTTCTAAGAGGGAAAGGAGCGCTAGTGCACCTTGCAAGTGGGCAGGGGAGCACTGATCTCCAAAAATACTTTTATGATGGTAATTTCTCAAGGTAAGAGTTTGTACTCTTTTCCAAAAGATGTATTTTAATCTTCTAACGAATCTTTAGAGGATATCCCAAGTGTTCTTATGATGTCATCCACGATGTGATATAGGTGAGACGATAGTATGATTTTTTTTACAATTGAAACACTTGGAACAAAAGTGCGACACTTACGATAATGACAATGAGACATCATCGAAGTGAGTAATTTTGACGTGTAACAGATTGCCCCCCAAAGTGCAAGGTTAGAAGATAGAAACTGATGACTGAAGTACTTTGTAGACTGTCAAAGAAAGGGTATGGAGTCAGAGAACCTGGTAGAAGATGCAAACAACCATCATACAAATGTTATGGCATGTTTCAAACCCAAGGCAGGCATACCTATGTGTTGGGGCTCATAAATGTCCTATTTTCATCGACCTTTCCCTTCATCATTCTCCACATTTCATCACTCCATTAACCTTTCACGATATCATTTCCATAAATATACTTGGGTTTCACCTTATTGTTCTCCACTTTATTCATTTTAGTACTAAAAAGGAATTTGTGATTAAATATTAGAAAATCGACAGGTTTTCATATATATCACAAAAATGTGTGAGCTTTGTAAATGTGTAGGAATATGAGAAGGATTAATTCAAAAGTACTTCTCGAATACTTCCTCCACCATTTCAATATTTGAGGAGATAATTCAAGCCCATTCCAAGGAGAAGATCATGGATATTTGGTTGGAATATCTTATCCAAGATATATGAGAGATATGTGTGAGGATTTGAAGGGATTATATTTTGTAATAATGAGAAATAGGTTGAGAGAAAAGTGGATGTGTAATAATGAGATGGTTATCTTATCTTCAAGTCTCTCATGTATAAAAAAGAGTGCTCTCTCTTCATGAGGATTCAATTAGAGGATGGAATTAGAGTATGGAATAGCATTAATAAAGTAGAAAATTAGAGTAGTCATTAATGGTATTCATTTGGATTTGAAAGAAAGGGATTCTTAGATTTGATTCATGGATTTGGTTTTCATGCTTTCATTATTTTGTTATGAAGATTGATTTGATTATTATAATGTAAGATTACTTCATTGGTGTGAGATCACATATGTTGTTGTGTCATTCAACTCTTCACATGTTGTATTTGATTTTCCTTCATGTAGTTTTCCATTCCTAGATTAATTTCATTCACACAATTTCTCATTCCTAGATCAATTTCATTTGCGTAATTTCCCATTCCTAGATTAATTTCAATTCCAAGTCATGTGTTTCAATTTCTTGCATTAGATTAATGATTCAATTTCAATCGTATCTTAAAAATTAGATTAGATTAGTCTCTCTTCAATCTTGCATATACTTTGTGTGTGCTTCGTAAGTTTATGATCCCTGAATTTACAAATTAAATAGTTGGGAAAGTACTACAACTCAATTAATACAACATTATTTCGGCCCAATATAACGATTTTCGTTCCCTTGTCACGATTGTTGTTCATTTTGCAAGTAGTGTTGTTCCTTTGAACGGAAAAATTATCATTCCTTTTGTTACGATTGTTGTCCCTTTGCAGGGGTTGCATCTATAGAGGATGGGTATTGAAAATGGAAGGTAAGAACCTACGTAGACGACAAGTAAAATGATTGTGCCAATGCCTACCTTTGGATGATGCATAGAGGTTATATTTTAGGACATTTTAGAGCCCAACATTTTGGCGCCGTTATCGGGGAAGCACGATGGATTGAGGTATTAGTTTATTTTTCATTTTAATTCATACAAGTGTGATCTAGACGTGTTGGTAAGGGGTCATAGAAGCTCATGAGAGGAGACTCCTCATGTTCTCCCTACCAACTAGGTAAAAGTAGCTTCAATTTATGCAAGAGTGTTTAATTCATGAAAGTATGATCTAGATGTGTTGGTAATGGGTCATAGAAGCTCGTGAGAGGAGACTCCTCATGTTCTCCCCAACAACTAGGTAAAAGTAGCTTCAATTTCTGCAAATTCCAATTTATGCAAGAGTGTTTAATTCATGCAAGTGTGATCTAGACATGTTAGTAAGGGGTCATAGAATCTCGTGCGAGGAGACTCCTCATGTTCTCCCTACCAAATAGGTAAAAGTAGTTTCAATTTCCGCAAGATTAGTTTCAATTTCTGCAAGTGTAATCTACATGTGTTGGTTCTAAGGGTCATATATTTTTTTCAGTGTCGATTCCTCATTGTCCCTACCAACTATCAAGATCATTTAATTTCCACAACTGTGAAGAGTAATTATTTTCCATTTCAGTAAGAGTGATTTTATTTAAGTTTTTTTTTTCATTCACATATCAGTTTTGGGTGTTGTAAGAATCTTTTTTTTTTAACATGATTTAACAATGAATTTAATCTTGGAACAACTTACACAGATCCTAGAAAAAGTTGGGGTCTCCTCTTCTCTGGAAGAGGAGATCTTGAAAGCAGACGAAAGCTTATTCACTCCTCCTGAGGAGAATGAAGAATCAACATATGAAGAACCTTGCATATTTAATGAAGAACCATTAAGCATGCAATAGGTCAAGGAGGACAACAAAAAACTACAACATGATTTGAGTAAGACAAATTACGCCTACGAAAGCCTGATCGAACATTGGTTTCAAGAAAGTACTAGTTTAGTTCCACTTAGTTTTCCTTTTCATTTTGTTAATTTAGAACTTCAGCAGCTAATTTCGCACGCCCATACATATTCCCGACTGTCAATTGCGAAATTGAAAGGTAACATATTTTTATTACTGTTGCATGGATGACTACATTGGTCGTTTGATTATATGTAGCTAATCTCTCATTTCTAATCAGCATAGTGTAGGTAGGGTTTTATTTTCAAGTTTTTTATTTTTTCTAGAATACGTATGGTCTCCTCCGACCTTCGTGCGATTGTGAGGATCAGAAAGTAGGATGACTGAGTGGTTGATTTTAGGAATATCAATTAATTACTGAAACAAAATTTTTTGCCTAATTTATTTTTTCATCTTCCATTTGCTCATAGATTTTTAATAAGATTGTAAAATAGTTTTTATTTTATCAAAATTAATTTGTCACCATTTTCTAAAAGAATTTTAT
>JZKD02S1622116.1:561823-576729 GCA_000966675.3 Picea glauca | reverse complement strand
AAGGAGGTTGCCCCCTCGAAGAGGCTTATTATCTGAAATTATCTCTTTTTCAAGGCGTTGAGTACTTTTCCTGAGGTTTTTATATGCTATATTGATGTTTGGTTCTTAACATGATTAGACGTCAATTCAAAACCATTTTAACGAGTGTGAAAAGGACAAGATCACTCGGCTATTTTCTCACTTTTAAGGAGTCTGAAAAAAGCTTAACTATGGACTCTGTCAGGAATGTTCTTCTGGACCACTTTAACGAGTGTGAAAGAATAAGGTCACTTGACGATCTTTTCAATTTTAGGGAGTCTGAAAAGAGCTTAACTATGGACTTCGGGGGGGTTCTTTTTCGTAAATTTAGTCCCTTAGGCCTGAAAAAGGAATAAAATTATACCTGAGGATACTCTTATAAAGAATGGGAATTCAATAGAGTATTCCTTTGTTCGTACAGTTGATCGTCTGGGCCGAAAAGGGGTGAATTACCGCCGGACGGATGTGACTTCAAATTTTAGTTTAACGAGAGTGAAAGGTCACAAGATTGCTCGACACTCTTTTCATTTTTAGAGGGTCTGAAAAGGGCTTAAAAGGAGACCCGTTATGTTTTGGGAGTCCGAAGGGTAAGACAAAGAGTGAAAACGACCCATGCGAATGAGGCTCAAACTTGTATGCAGAAAAGACTATACGGACTCCTGAGCCTACAGTGTTGTTAGAAATGGCATGGACACCATAATGCAACTAGGACCTACCTAGGGCATCCATGTTTTGGTGAGCTCTACCACCAAGTCACGACACTTCTAAAGCAGATATGATGGTTCTGTGTCACAACCGGATGGGATCGATCCTATAGCATAAAAAAAAGGCAACGAGATGAAAAAGTTGGGGTGATAGCCTAACCTATATGCTCAAGTTGATTTTTGAAAAAAAAAAAATTATGGACCGTCAATATATTTTTATTTTTATTTTTTGAAACTCAAAAAAAAAAAAAATGTCCCAATACCTGATCAAATCCCTCCCCTATAACTCCTGGATCACTCTATATGGTTTTTGGTATAAAGAAACTGATAAGGGGGCCCAAAAAAGTGACAAAAGGGGCCAAAAAGTCTATAAATAGAAGCTGCCAGCTCATTATCACCATTGCTGATTTGGAAATTGTCGTTGGAGCCAAAATACCCCCTTTGCCAAAGATCATGATTCCGAGAGCTACAGTGGACAAAACAGACTTTTGCTTGGACCAAGTAAGTACAAACTCCCTTGTATAGCTACTCAATACTTCCTTTTTAGCATTTAGTTGATTTGTGGGGTGGGCGTTGAACTCAAAAAGGTTGGCCCTAGGTAAACGCGGGCTGTCTAGGGACAACCCGCGGGTACCCACGTGCAGAGAAAAGCCTGCACGCAGGTACCCGCGACTATCACCTCTATAGGCTGCGTGTACCCCCTCGTGTGATGAAAAATAAAATGGAAACATGTATTGACCCTCCTTTACCTTGTTGTGTTGGCAGGATGTATGTCCAGTGGAAGGAAAGGGAGCACAAGGCCTCCAATGAGTTAGTGGTTGCAGATCCGAATGTTGTGGCCGTGCTGATGCAGTGTGGGTTGGTAAAATTCTTTTTATTTCTATTCATGCGCGTGCAACCAAGGCTACTGAATGCCTTGGTTGATTACTTGCACCCTAATGCAGAGGCATTCATGCTAGAGGGGAAATCCTTGGTGCCCACCACCGAGGATATATACTTTCTGACTGGCCTCTCAAGGAGAGGGGAACCAGTCAACTTTCAGACTTTTCCTGCAGGGCCGAGCAAAGTCTCGTAGCTGATCGATGAGTACTGTGAGGCTAGGACTGATCATAGAGGTTCATCGGTACCTGTTAGTAGGATTACCAGCCTCACCCTACAGACTGTTTTATTGCTCATTGGGTGGATTACCATCTCAATAGCCGTGCATCAGGTTTCGCGTGCATAGATGAACTGTGCGATCCAGTGCATGAATGCACAAATTTTTGATTGGAGTACCACACTGTTTGAGTGCATGAAGAGGCAATTGACAGATTACCGATAGTGGACACATAGGAACTTCGGGTTTGGGACCATCCTGTGTTCGTTCTTTTTTGAGAGAGTTCCGTGCTTCAGTCCTCGGCTGGCAGTATGAGGACATCTAGCCACTTTCCCTGTAGTATGCAGATGGGCAGTGTTACTTCCGCGACAGGGTGGTGGAAGGACCATGGAGGCCTTCAACGATGACTTTTTTTCTTGGCTATCATGACAAATCCTAGCTATAGAGGACTACTCATATGCGGGGATCGACTTCTCTAGAGATCAAGAGATACCAGTGCCTCCTGGTGAGGAGCGAGGGGAGATGGGTAAGTCTCCACCTGTATATTTTTTTTTGTTTGCATATGTAATTTTTATGTCTTTTTTGATATATATATCATGTTTTTTTATACCATAGTTTTTTATGGGTGAATGTTTACTGCATGCAGATGTGGGATCCGTGTGACCTACCAACTATGCACGAAACAGGCATCGCCCACAGCCAGAAGCCGCAGCTTTCGCCGCTAGAGGAGCAGCAGTAGCAGGGAACCTCCCAGTAGGAGAGGCCAAGAGGGTCCTAAGGCGAATTGAGCGGAAATTTACTGCGCTCACTCGCACAGTCCCGATGGCAGAGATAGAGGACCTGCCGCCATCCATGCAGACTCATGTCATGGGGGCACCTCAAACATGGGTCTGATTGTTTAGGCATTTAGCCCAAGCTGTACATGATTATAACAGGGCCCATAGGCCCTGAACATACTTTTAGACTTTTTATGTGCCACAAGCACTGATATGTATATATTTTTTGAGGGCATAAGCCCGGTGACTCGCTACTATTCCCACTTTTGAGGCATTTGCACCCATCTTTGTACTCTGAGGATTTTATGATGTTTATATATGGTTTTTTATCTCTTTTTGCATCTTATGGATTATGTGTGCAAAAATGTATTTACATGTTTATATCCATGATCTTTCTATATGTGGGCAAGATTTCAATCTAAAATGTGATTAGCTAGAGTATCTATGATTTGGTTTAATCTCCTAGGAACATGAAAATATGTAATGTAATCAAAGTTGCGTTCTAAGAGACGTACCCTAAGGAATCATCAGTGTAAGGTTGGATCATGAACCCGGTATATTCTGTGTTGTTGCGACACAACCAGTTGAGCATCTAGATAGACCCGGAGATGAGAGATACCCAATGACAATGCGTCACAAAGAAACTCAATAACTGCACTATACTTGGAAACATTATTTTTGGTGTCACCTAAGCATATTCCTCCGGAAGATAACAACTGACCTTGTGGTGTAAAGATTACCCAAGCTGCAGAGGCAAGCCTCCATGTGTGTCGACTAGCACCGTCTGCATACCCAACGAACACCTCAAACTCACTTGACATCTTCCATATTGACGAAATATACCATCAATGACACGCCCATAACACTTGTTAAAAGAAATGTAAAAAAGTAATAGTACAAAGACTATACATATGTTACAAAAAGTTACCCACAGTGACCTTTCTATGAGTAATACTTCTTGAGGTAGAGCCCATTTCTAGGCTCCACCAAAGCATTCCCTTCAAAATTGACCAAACGATAAGCGCCCTTTTTTAATACCTCTTTGATAATGAAGGGTCTGAACCACATGGGTTTAAACTTTCCTGCCCCCAGAGGGTCCTTGTCTTGGTCATAGACCAAGACAAGGTCACCCTAAAAAAAAATCCGAGGATGAACGGACCTATTATATTAACACTTGACCTTATGATTATGAGCCTCGTTGTCTAGGGTCGCATCGTGACATTGTTCATCAAGCTACTCAAGGTGTACTAACCGTTCTTCAAGTGGAGAAGTGTTGGGCAATAGCTGTACTGCCAATTTCAGAGATGGGAATTGACATTCGATGGGAAAGACTGCCTCCAGCTCGTAAACGAGTTGGAAATGTGAGAAACCGGTTGCAGTCTTAATTGACATTCGGTAAGCCCATAATGCTGAGTATAACATCAAATTCCAGTTTGACTTGGCTGAATTGATAGTTCACTGTAGAATCGTCTTAAGAGTTTTGTTTATAGCTTCCACCTGCCCATTGGCTTGGGGATAGTAAGGTGATGAATGTTCTTGCTGTAACCCAATATTTGACATTAACTCGGTCATCATTTGATTCTGAAAGTGACTGCCATGGTCAGTGACAATCTCTCTCAGGATGTCGAACCTTGCTATAATCTAGTTGAATAAGAAGAGAGTTGTAGTCTCTCCATCATCTTTAAACGTTGGCATAGCTTCGACCCACTTAGTGAAGTAGTCAACAACTACAATGATATAGCGGTACCCCCTTACTGACGGGGGGTTGCATGTAGTGTAATCAATCCCCCACTTAGTGAAGGGACCAACTATGATGACAGGAAACATAGGAGTTGGATGTGCCCTCATCTTCCGAGAGAAGATTTGGCACGGTTGTCACTTCTTGACCGACTCGATACAATCGTGGGCCAGAAGTAACCTGCTTGGAAAATATTTTGGGCTGTTGCCAACCTAGATAAGTGACCGCCACAATCTCCTGTATGACAATCATTGAGAACTATGACGGCCTCCTATTGAGTGATACATTGACGCAAAACACAATCTACACCTCTCCGATACAACGTATCATCGAGTATAAGATAATTCTTAGCCTGATGGCGTATCCGCCGACGCTCATCAAAAGAAGTAGAGGTGGGGCATTTCAAAGTCTGGAGATAGATCGATATATCTCCATACCAGCGGTCTAACGATTCAATCAAAAACATATCCCCCTGGATCGGCGATTCCTCAGGCACAAGATCACCTGACTCAATCGAAAGTTCTGAAATAAGTTCTGCGAAGACCAATGACTTCTTGGACTTGGTTGAAACAAAGTCTAAGTCAAATTCTTGGAGGATGACCATCCATCTACTGATGTTTCCGCCAATAACTCATCGTGTCAACATGTACTGGAATGGATTCACGACAACAACGATGGCGGTATTGCAAAACATAACATAGTGACGGAACCATTGAACAACATGAACTGCTGCCAACGAAAGTTTTTCGAGATGGGAATAATTAAGTTCCAGTCCTACGAGGCCTCGGCTCAGGTAATAGATCACGTATTCTGAAAACGAATCATCTTCCTGAACTAAAACCATGCTTATGGTTGACTCTACGACAGCCAGATATAAGAGAAAATCTTTGTTATAATTAGGTGGACGTAGTAGAGGCGCGGTTGTGAGGGCGTGTTTTAATGCGTCGAAAGAGCATTGAGTGGTGTCATCCCAAAAAAAGGTAACATCTTTCTTAAGTAAATGCATAAATCCCTTGGTGATTTCGGCATAGTTGGCGATGAAGCGTCGTAATAAGTTCGCCTTGCCTTGAAGACTTTGAAGTTGTAAGATTGTGTGTGGGGGGGGAAACTGGATTATTGCCTCCACCTTAAGAGGATCGACCATGATCCTTGTTGTTGACATGATGAAACCTAACAAATGTCCTGATATAATGCAAAAGCTGCACTTGTTGGGATTCAAGCAAATCCTGAAGTAGCGACAGCGTTCGAAGATTAGTCTGAGGTGCGTAGGATGATCCTTTCGCTTGCGAGAGCGTGATGCTAAATCATCTAGATAGGCCTCGACTATATGTTTGACGTCGTGAAATGCAAAAGACATGGCCCACTGGAAAGTGGCTCCAGATTTCTTGAGGCCAAAAGGAATCTTACGATAGGAAAATGTACCCCACAGAAAAATAAATGTCATTTTGTGTTGGTCTTCAGGTTTGATTATATCCTAAAAAATCATCCATGAACGAAAAGGCTTCACAATTGGCACATTCATCAATGATCTGGTCAATGAATGGGGTTGGAAAATTATCTTTTGGACATGCCTTGTTCAAATCACTAAAATCGGTACATACACGAATCATGCCTTTTTTTTATCGACCGGCACGGGGTTTGACACCCATTGAGTCAAATGAATAGGATAAATGAAACCTACCTTGAGCAATTTCTCAACCTCAAGCTTAATGGATGTTGCTTTCTTAGGATTAACTGGACAAAGTTTTTGTTGAACAGGCTTGGCATCAGGATACGTTGTGATTTCATGTTCAACTATTTTCGGATCGATACCTGGCATTTCCTCATAAGACTAGGCAAAAATGTCGCAGAATTCTTTGAAAAGATCTGTGTAAATTTGAACCTCTTCAGGGGAGCAATCCGCTCCGACGAAGACATTCTCCATGATTCCAGGGTTTCGGGAGATGTTAATAGGTATGGTTTTATTGATAGCCACCATATTCCCCTTAGCATAAATTTCCTGTGTAGCTAAGAGGTTAATAGGACATGGCTGATCTCCTGTCATGGTGATAGTGAATTCTCCTGCCTCGATTCAGTGTAACTCTAGGAGGAAATATGATCTATGATGAAGATATTCCCAAGGTTTGTTCGGACTAGTCATTGCTTCAATTACTGCTTCGTCAAAAGGAAAGATTAAGTCTAACAAATCGGTGGTAGCAAGAGAACCCTAAGCCCAGATAGGCTCTAGAAGTGGATCCAAATATTGTGCAGGAGTCAGATCAGGGTTAGCTGAAGCTTGTTGGACTAAAGAGTACGCTACTTCAGCGACTGACAAGGGCATGGACATGATGAAGTTCCCTGTCTCATCCATCGTCGCTGATGGGGAAGGAAGAATCCATGGATCCTCAAAGTAAGTCGTCCGGAATGACAAAACTTGAAAAATCTCATCCTTGTGGTGATTAGATATAAACTTGACATTGTCATGAGGAGGTGGTTAATCGAAGGTACCCATCAATGATGGGCACAAACCAAATCCTACGTTAACGACACTGGCTTGAGGATTATCAATCATGGGAACCGTGGATGCCCCCAAAGCTGGGTCGGGTCTAGAGAAGGACA
Organism: Picea glauca; assembly: GCA_000966675.3. Classification (NCBI taxonomy): domain Eukaryota; kingdom Viridiplantae; phylum Streptophyta; class Pinopsida; order Pinales; family Pinaceae; genus Picea; species Picea glauca. Next base: position 569,799 of record JZKD02S1622116.1, on the reverse strand, counting down.
ATTGATCGATGGTCACTATCTGACCCTCATGTGGAAACAATAAGATGCAGAAATCCGTAGCAACCACAACTTGCATAGCATAAGTCCAACTCTGACCTAACAAGAGATTATAGTCGAGGGGCCATCGACTACCTCTACTTCAACACACACAGTCTTCCCTCCTAACTGCACAGGGAAAGACGAGACAATTCCATGTGGTTGGAAAGAACGACCATTGAACACAGTGACGAGAGTAGGTGACGGAGACAAAGCGGGCTAGCCAATGGCCTTCAAACATGCTAATGAAATAACGCATGTTGAGGTGCCTTCGTCGACCACCATGCGAAAGATATTGCATGTAAAATTTTTCATGGGATGAGCCACTACTATCTAAAACACTACGTGGTAAGGCAGACGAAGTTTTAAGTCAGTTGTATCTAGAACAATGGTACCCGGGTTACAAGTCTCAGTAGAGCCTAAAAAAATTAACAAGGCTTTCCTCTGAGCAGGGTAGCTTTGGAGGACTTCCAAAGAGGACATCGCACAAGGGGTTTGTGATAAATCTTCCACCACAGAGTAATTTTGGGCGGCCCTTGTGTTTGGGTTGTGAGAAGCTTTCTTAAATGCACCCTTTGGAATGGGTGTCATTGTTTCGCCCAACGTCTTCTCTATCTGTAGAGGAAGAGATGGGATCTCAGCTTCTTTACCCTTCTCAGAGGCGCTTGGTTTACTATAGTTGTGTGCTCTAGTCATTATGAAATCATCACCCCTAACCATATATACATTTGTGGATGAGGAATTGTTTGGAGGAGGGTAGGTTTCTTGGCTACCCCCTTCAGCACTTGTAGAGGCTTGAGTTAAATTTTGCCCATGCTAAAAGGGATTAGTCAACACAGCTTGTTGTTGCTATGTGACAAACTTTTGGGCCTCTGCAAGTCAAGGACAAAGATGGGTCTGGTGGTCTTCCGCACACAAGTTGCATGGATACCTCACCTTCCGTTTTTCTGTGGTGCCCTCGCCAGCATTATCAGTGGGTTTTTTCTCCCCCTTACCCTTCTTTCGTTGTTTTTTCTTCCCTTCAGGCTGTTGGGTGGCCTTTGGGTTAGTCATCTACACGGAGTGTACTTCCGACGTTTAGGTAGGAGGAGCAACCAAAGTAGTAGTCTGTCTGGCCGCTGAATGTTGTATAGATAACTGTTGTAATTGCTTTGTCAATTTCTCAGCGGGATTGGTTTGTGCTGAGCCAAAAATACCATCAGCATGTGGTCCAGCTCTCTGTCTAGTTTTATCCAGTATCGATCGTGGTGCATCCAGCAGGATGTTGTACGATAAACCAGACTGAGAATAGATAAGATCAAACTGTTGAGCCCTCATGATGGCATCTTCTTCCGAGAAAACTCCTGAAGTCACGACGTCTTTGGATAATTGTGGAACTAAAGACTTAAGGAACCACTCAAGCAGGAATTCTAGTGGGACTGGTACTTTGATTAGACTCTTTTGGCGTCTCCACTCTCGAATATGATCAGAGATATGGTCCGCTGTCATCTTTTCGAAATTGGCAAGCAGCTCTGTGCCAGCGTCGTATCTCACAGGTAACTGGAAATGGTTAAGGAAGGCCATCGCTAGTTCGCCAAAAGAATATTATCTTCAGCGATCAAGCTCGATGTACCATTTTGTGGCACTCCCGATAAGAGTGCGTTGAAACAATCGCAACTGGACAGAGTCATATTTAAATGAGTTAGATGAACACCAAAGATGGAAGGTAGTCACGTGATCACCTAGATCTTCATTAGGCTTGGCCTCGAACTTTGGAATGTCCAAAGGCAACTTCGTTGGCATAGGAGGCCAACGTGGATCGTGACAAATAGGATCATTTAACAACCTTTTCAAATATGGCAAGTGTAATGTCGCCAGGAATGGTAATTTGGGTTGTTGTTGATAGCCTGGGAAAAAGGGTTCTGGAGTTTGACTGGAACCAGGTTGCCAGGAAAAGTTTGGCTGCTGGCCCGGATTCTGGTAGAAACCATGGCCCTGACCAGCATAGGGATTTTGCATCTGTGGAGACATCATTGGCTGATTCCCCATAAAGGACATAGGATGTTGGGCATGCATCGTGTTTGAAGGACTTTGGGAAGGATTACCCCAAGCCGGTCCTGATGGGAGAGGCATAGAAGTTTGTCCAGGGTTCCATTGACCGTGGAAAGAAGTACCCCAGAACGACATTCCAGAGGAGGGAACAGATCCTTGTCTTGAGTTCCAAGGTCCTTCTATATGTGCCCCCGACATAGGAATAGTACCCTGTGCTGGAGTAGATTGTCCAAAAATGGGAGTGCCCCCAGATGCGAAAGCAGTAGATGCGAAAGTGTTATTACCAAATGTCTCGTTCCAAAAAAACGATGACGAACCTACTGGCAGAGTTTGCACAGGTGTTCCTTGACTCCCAGCTCCAAATGAACTCATGTGTGCAGGCTGCCCGGTGGACTGCTGATGCAGACCACTAAGTGAAGGAAATGAAGGAGAGATATGACCTCCAGCATAAGGAAAAGAATTAAAAGGGATAGGAATGCCCCCAATTTGACCTTGCAGAGGAGCATTAGAGATCCCTTCCCCCAGACCCAAATTCTGTAAACTGGAGTGAGTGAGTGCAGGACTTGTGCCCGAACTAGGCATACCATATGAAAACGGAGAGCCTGTCGCACTAGGTGTGAAGGGAGTTATGGACGCCACAATATATGGGGTCAGTCCACTGTGCGACGTAGTTGTGGCCGAGACCATGGTGGCTCGGACTGACGACGACAAGTTAGGAGATGCTTCTCCTGTGGTAGCGATGGTGGTGGGAATGGAAGAATTCCCAGAGGAAGTAACAACGTTTGTTTCCATAGCTGTGTGAGGCACTGACAGGCGTTCGCAAAATTATATTGGTACACTAATCGATGGCCAAGTATCAGTGGTTGGGGTTTCAATCGAACCAAGATTGGCGGTTGATTCCTCTGGGAGTTGTTCGGGCACAATGGTGTGTAACCCGGTTGCTTCGAAAGACCCTTGTTGGTATAGCTTCCACCTCAATGGTGGCGGCGGTGGCTCCAGTATAACCGGCGGTAGGCCCATAAGCCTTCATGATCGGCGGAGCTTGGGATCCTCCACTGTGTGAGAAGATATAAGGCATGCTAAGGTATTCTACATGTTCAAACAGTAATACACACTAAAAAGAAGCCCCTAAGAGATAATACAAGCAGTCACTAACTATTTTGAAGAACAGTTACAACAACCAACACTAGAGTAACTTACCAGTGCAAGTGCAACTCGAAAACGGAAGCACCCTCCGGGTATACTCTGCAAAGCATGGCCCAATTTCTATCCTAGGTACCACGGTATACCCCCGCAGTCACCTGTGTATGTCCCTAAAAAAAAATTGGCAACCAGTTTTCCAGCACGCGAACAGTCACCAGGCGGGTACAGTCGATAGTCGGGTAGACCACAATGAGGAGGGTATCAAGACCGAAACCTGTCAAGGGTATCAAGAGAAAATGGTCCAGAAGACAACTGAGGACCTCGAACGGATTCGAGACCCACGAAGCCCCGTGGCAAATGAAAATGACGGAATCCCACAAATCCTCGATATGTGTTCTCCACTACGCTTGGTCCAACTTTGGAGGGGTTATCTCCGTTACCTTTCCTCACACGACCTCTTGTTTATCCCCTGTGTTAGAGGGGGGTCCCGGATAACTTCTATGAAACTGGACTTCTACACTCCCTATCACAGACTCCAATGTTTGGTTTGAGTGGCCTTGGAGAGTTTCCTCTCCAACCTAATCCAAGGCCCTAGTCCTGAACTAGTGTATGAACCCTACAAACAAAAAATCTAATAGATTTTAAATTAGCGTTTCTTTTATGGGATTTTTTACGTCACAGGATATGAAGGTGAAATTGATGATGTGTAAAGACTCAAAGAAAAAACAAATGAAAAAATGCTGGAAAAAAAAAATTTACTAAATGCAAAAATCAACAACTTTTCACAAAGAAAGACTTCTTTTTCTTTTCAATTTTGCTAAGATTTCATGCAGCAACCATAAAGGAATTTTCGCTCGACTACGAGCTACTAATACTCTAAATGCACCGCAAAAACTTATAAACAAAAAGACTTCTCCCTAGCTATTGATGCAGAAACACAATCTTCAAACAAAGGAGAAAATGAAAAAGAGGTATATTTTTTTTTATTTCAGTGCTACATGAAGCAACAAAGGGAAAATGCCGACCAGCACAAAACCAAGAAAACCAAACAAAATTATGGCTCAAAGCGCAAATCGCAAAGAATCAGAGAAAAGACACACAATGGCAATCAAGAAAGCACCATCTCTCACGCTTGTCTAAAAACCATAAAACAAAATTTTTCTTTTTTATCTTTTCTATCAACTATCAACTAAGAAAAAAAAGGCTAAGGGTAAGAGTCCCTAACCTACTGACTGTGCACGCCTAGACTGAAACACTTGAGAGGAACACTTCTCACCACAGGAGGGAATGAATACCCTACCCTGATTGAAAAGCAACCTGTCAAGTACGCTACTGTCACTAAAACAGAACGCGTGCAAACGCGTGCTGAGCTACAACAGAGCACGTGTACCCGTGGGCTGCACTTGCATAGGCTGCGTGTATGTATAAACTCTAAGACAAAAATAACACAGGCAGCCCAGAACAGGAAGAGGCCTCTGGTATTGATAACCAGGGTCTCTTGAGGGCTTGGATGCTTCTTCTTAACAGAAAAGAAAACTAATTGCAAGGAATAACAAAACGCAATAAAGAAAACTGAGACAAGACTGTGAACCAGCAAGACTCAGACAGGATCCAGAAATCCTCCTAAGAATGTATAATTCTGACAGGGAAGAGGAGGACTGCCTCTCAAGCTCTCTGACTCCTACACGCTATTGAAACCTCTACAGCTAGCGTTCACACGTGGGCTGTAAGAGATTAGGGCGCGGGTACATGCGTGCAGGCCTTCTGCAGGCCGCGTGTACCTCTGTGTGTCCTGAAAATTTTCGTCAAGCAACAGTAAGGGAAAACTGGTATAAAGAACCAGGCTCCCTGCTAGCTCAGGCCTTACAGAAAAAGACAGGCAAAGAAATAGAAAATCTAATCTCTTAAACTACCCCAAAACTTAACTAAATCCGGAAACCCTAAAGAGTATCTTCCCCAGTACGGTCGCCAATTCTGTTGTTGGGAAAAATACCCTACGGACTAGCAAACTAGGGTCAGAATTGCATGTAGATTTTGACCGTAAAGAAATGAATTTTTAACCTACCACCTAAAACTTCAAACCCTCTTTCATGATACATGCATGGAAAGGAACTACTAACCTTTTTACTGATGTTTGGTGTAGATCCTCCATTGCACTTTGCCCGCTTACTTGTGCTGCTCCTTCCAAAGTTAACCTGCAATCCAGACAAAAAACTACGCATGCATGCTACTTTTCTACTTGAGGGTTAGAAATTAAGCGTAAATTACAAAAATCATAGATAACTCATGCATTGGGACGGGAAAAGTATTCTTTTATTATTTTCAAAATGAATCAAATTACAATCAAAGTCGAGACCGGCCACCGCTCCTTGATCCTGATCCTGGGCTCCTCCTCTTCTTTTGTCCTCCAACTAATTTACGTTAATTCTCCTTAGGCTTGAGGAAAGGCTAAAGGGTTGGGAAAAATGGATTCAGCAAATGGATAGAGTTTCTTCGCTATAATTTTCCTCCTCCAAATAGTACCCCTACCCCTTCTTTTATAGGCTAGAAGGAGATAGGGTTTTGGACGAACTCTTGGCCATGCATTGCTGGGAGTTTCAGTTAACTGACCCATAGCTTTTTGTCCCATCGACAACTTTCCTATTTTTGTGTTTTGTTAGGTAAACACGAGCTATAGGAGGCCTGCCAGCGTTCACACGTGTGCAGTAGTGGGTTAGGGCACGTGTACCTTTACCCAAGAGGATTTTTAAAGAGTTTGTTCAACAAATGTTTTGGAAATGAAGGGATATGATTTGGCCTGATGCTAGGTAAGCATGTGTGGTGCAATTTAGGGTTATAACACATATAATAACTGGAAAGGAGTGAATCTAGTTACATTTTTCACTGAGGTATGGTAATCCCAGAGAATGGAGAAAAGTTGTAGATGCCAATATGTTTTGTTTCCCCCACCATGCGTTGAATCATGGTGTTAAGGACTTTGTTGATAGCTCCAACTTATCTATTTTCTTGAGGATAGTAGGGGGATGAGTTTTCATGGTGAAAACCCAACTTGACATGTAACTCACTCATCATCTAGTTTTGAAAGTGTGAACCGTGATCAGTGACAATGGATTCTAGAACACCAAAACGAGTGATTATGTGGTTGAAGATGAAAAGAGTTGTAGTACGACCATCATTAAGAAAAGTATGAATAGCCTCAACCCATTTTTTGAAGTAATCAACGACAATGATGATATTATTGTGCCCCCTGACTGAGGTAGGCTTACACTGCATAAAATCAATGCCCCATTTTTCAAAGGGGTCGATGGATACAACATGATGCAGTGGAGCGAGGTGGGTGCATGCCTTTTTATGAAAAACTTAGTAGGGTGGGAATTGTTTGAAAACCTCAATACAATCTTTGAAGATAGATGGCCAAAAGTAAGCAACACGTAAGATTTTATGAGCTGTAGCCATCCCAGAAAGGTGACCGCCACATGCTCCAAGGTGACAGTCATTAAGGACATGTTCAGCCTCATCATGATTTAAAGAATGTCATAAGATAGTTTCAATACCAGGACAATACAAAGTGTCACCGATGATAAGGTATCATTTAGAATGGTGATGAATATGATGACATTCTTCATGGGAGATATCAGGCTAAAAAAGTTGGGTTTGAAGATAAATAAGGATATCTCCATACCAAGGATCAAACATGCTAATGAGGAACAAAGATTCATCAAGGAGAGAATCTCTAGTCTCAGTATCTTCATCAGCATGGGGAAGATCACAGATAAGTTCTGCAAAAACCAAGGACTTTTTATCTTTGGACTTGGAAAACTTGAGATCAAATTCCTGAAGAATATTGATCCATTTGGAAAATTTTCCCCCAAGGAATTTCCGTGTCAGAATATGATACATGGGGTTTGAGTCCACAATGACTATGGTAGTGCGTAATAGGATGTAATGGAAAAATATTTGGACAACAATGAAGACTGCTAGAGCCAACTTTTCAACATGTGAATATCGAAGCTTGGGACTGAATAGACTCTTTCTCAGATAGTATATCACATGTTCCCCACCGTTAGGGTCCTATTGAATTAACACCATATTGATAGTGGAAGTAGAGGCTACCAAGTAAAGGATATAGTCTTGTGCATAATTCAAAGGATGCAAAAGAGGTTTATGAGTCAACACATGCTTAATAGCATCGAAATATCATTGACCAGTGTCATCCCAGATGAAAGGAGTGTCTTTTTGCAGCAATCACATAAATCCTTTGGTAATGTCGGCATAATTGTTAATTTTTCAAAATCCCAACCCAGTTTCAGTCTCGCTGATTTTTCAGTCAAATTTAAATGCCAAACTCAGTTTCATCATTGTTTCAGCATATGTTACAGCCTGGTGTTTCAGCATATGATTCAGCACTGTGTTTCAGCATATACTACAGCCTGGTGTTTCAGCATATACTCAGCCTAGTGTTTCAGCATATACTCAGCCTGGTATTTCAGCATATACTCAGCCTGGTGTTTCAGCATATACTACAGCCTGGTGTTTCAGCATATACTACAACCTAGTGTTTCAGCATATAAAAAACTTAACCAAAAATAAATTTCAGAACTAAAACATGAGGATTATGAATGTCATTTTCAACACAGAAATAAAATATCAACAATATGAAAAACTCAGAAAATATAGACACAAAGATATTCGGTCTAACTTCGACCCTGGAAAAACCCACAAGGGGAAAACCAGTTAGAGAGGGATTTGTATTATTTATGAGCTTC
>JZKD02S1622116.1:542235-561097 GCA_000966675.3 Picea glauca | reverse complement strand
CTTACCCAAGAATGGGTGCGCCCACTTGCCTTAATCAACCTCATGAGGGAAGGTGAGGAGTTTTCTAATCTAACGGCTGAGATTAGATTAGATGGGTGGCTGAAATTTGGTGTCTCTTCACTCACCCTCACTTTAATCATAAAGTTATCTTTTAATTTTCATCTCACAAATTAATTTGACTAAGACCCATATTCGGCAATTTCTCCCCCTTAGGGCCTAGGGAAGAGAAACACTTGCCTTGGTACTTCATTTTAATTAAAAATTTAACAATAATTACATATAAAATGGTGAAGAAAGTTTTCTTTCCCCTACAAAATTTATAGTTGGGTCAGATTATTGGGAGGAGGTAAAGAAAGAATAGATTTAATATTTAAGGTATCCATCCTATTCCCATATTTAGAGACAACGGAACTGAGGAGTTGACTTGATTCGACAAAAAATATACACTTGTGTAGGTTCAAACTTTTATAGCAAGATTTGCCTCACCATTTCTATCTTGCACAGAGGGCCTTTTTCCATTTCCCTATGCAGACTTATCATCCATTTTTGATGAATCCAGACCTAAAAATATACATTTTTCCACATATACATGCCCTATCAGCTATACATCAAGAATATATGCAGGCTTCTCCACTACAACCCGCGTACATCAGGATTTGTGCCAGAAAATAAAAAAATGGAGTCAGGTTTCCATATCACGACAATAGATCTTTGATCCTTGGCCTTCCATATACTATAAAGGTTCTGACTTGGCCCTTCAGATGCATTTTGAAGGTTATAAGAGAACAATTTTGAGCCATGGAAAAGAGGGGAAAATATTCAATGTGAGAGCAAAGTTACTCTGGAGAAATTACTTCATATTGAGTCTGCATTCCTTTATCCCTCAATTATGAACATAGTGTTCAACCCACAAGATCTTTCCCTATTGTTGAGAGAATCTCATTGTCTCTCTCTTTTGAGCTTGCCTTTGGTAGAGGATTGAAGTGGTGGAGACCCAACTGGAAGGAACTTTGTTTATTGGTTTCAAACTGTTCCGACATGGAAGTCTGTAATGTTGACACTTATGTTGATCAATTATTAATAGAAATACTCCTTTCCCATCCTATTGGTATAATCCAGGTGGATCATCTCACAATTTGATAGAGTTAAAGTATTCAAAATGAAAAGTAAATCTTACAAAGGGGAAGATCTCTTCAGCATATTTCTGGTGACGTTCGTTTCAGGAACAATGGCCTCCAAATAACGAAGATAACAACAGTTGAAGTTTCATCAAAGATGGTTAAAATGGTGAAAAATGGTTGGAAATGGTTAAAAACAATGTAATTTGGGGCTATGGGAATTGAAACCAAGACCTTAGGATAAGGCCACCATGACCCCATGGTTGGGTAAGCGCCAAACCATAATTTATATCCAAATTCAAACCATATATCCAAACCATAATCGTGTCATACCATATCATATATGCCATATTATAAACTGTATAATATATATACCATATGTTAAACCAAATCGCGCCAAGCCAAAATCAAATCACATATGTGGTGGGAGGAGAAGCCCATGGGTTTGACCACGGGACTTCCGCCCCTCTAACCACCACATCTACCAACGTGCCACTGCCATGAGACGTGGCGAGAGGTAGCGGAATAACCTTAAAAATTGTTGAATTTGGTGGGATTTGGGTGGGCACGTGGCCTATGGCCCATGCACCCATTTTGGGTTTTTCCCATTATTTAAATGATCCATGGGCACAAATTCTGAAGGGGAGTTTGATGCAGACATATACAGGCATGTAAACTGAGGTGGCTTTGCACAGTGAACGAGGTGGTTTTTGCACGTGGACTAAAGTGTTTTTTTGCATGCAGCACGAGGTGGATTTGTATGAAAATCGAGGTGGTTTTACACATGGATCGAGGTGGTTTTGGATTTGCATGCATCCAAAGGCCGTACAAACTATACAGATCAGAGACAAATTTTGGGAATTGTGCCAAGAAGGGCATTCTGAGTCCAGTTCTGAAATATATCTAGTTTATACTCAAAAGACTCAGTTTTTCGCAAGGATTCCAAATCCAGCTTCAGTTTTTTCATTCAGGCATCCAGACAGAAAAGTGCTCACAGAATCTTTCGGATACACATAAATTTATTCATGTTCATACTTTAGAGTCTCACAATTTCATCTTAGAGCTGTTGTTGAAGTCACTGTGTATGACTGACAAATTTCAGAATTCACTTTGTAAGCATTTGAATACTTAATCTACCGACCTTCCCATTTGGAAAGTGGCTCGAAGATGTAGCCAGGGGGTCTGGTGAACTCCGTTACCAATTCTTGTTCATGGATGGTTTTATTACATGTTGATGTGCTCACGTGCTTGATGGATGTTCTTTAATTTTGCATTACAAAGGTGGTTAACAGTTAAAAATTCAGATGCAAATAATGGTTAAAGATCTTGAATTTTAGATCAAGTTGATTTTCAGATCAAGTTAGTATCAGAGCGAGGTTAACCGTTTATGTTAACAAGGTCCAAGCTTCAACATGGTGAAGGAAAAATTGAAGAGTTTGATCTAGAGATTGGTTCAAGAAGGGGAAGGATGTCTTCACCAAAAGGAGAAGAAGCAACTTTTTCTATCCCTTCTAAAGGGGAATTTATGAAAGCTTTCATGAGAATGCAAATGATTGTGGAGGAGTTCTATCAAGATCAAAAGAAAGGTGAACAAGGTGGACCATGTCATATAGAAGGTAAAAAATAAGGAAGTGGTGAGGAGCCTCCTGAAACCCCACCAACTTCTCCATCTTTTCTTGATGGTTCTATTCCTTCTCCATTTGAAAAACAAAAAAAAAAAGTTGATCTTAATATGCCTCATTTAAAGATTGATATTAAGTTTGAATTACCTATGTCTAATGGAGAGCTTAATGCTGAAAAATTGGACAATTGGATCCATCAAATTGAAGTTTATTGTAGGATTCAAAAGTTTACTGAAGATGATGTTAAAATTTAGTTGGCTTCTCTCTGACTTGGAGGGACTGCTCTCATTTGGTGGGAGAGCAGATCTCAAGAGGATCTTGCCACAAAAGGAAAAATCATTTCCTCTTGGTATGAGTTCATATTAGCACTTAAAAATAAATTTTATCCATTAGGGTATATGCAACAAGCTATGATGGATTGGCAGAATCTGAGGCAAGGTAAGGGACAAAGTGTGCAAGAATACACACAAGAATTTCGAAAAAGAGCATTGGTACTTGGTATACCTCTCTACACCCAGGAAACTCTTCTCATATATATAGGAGGATTGCATAGTTATTTACGTCATATGATATTGATGTTTAATACGACTAACCTTGATGAGGTGTGTCTTCAAGAAACTCACATAGAGACAAAGGTGAAGAATACCAAAGAGAACTTTTCCAAGAAACCTTTCAAACCTGATGGAAATAAGTTTAAAGGTAAAGGGAAAGGTAAGCACACAACCACTTTGAAGAGGGAAGGAGATAAGCCTACATGTACTCATTGCCAGAATAAAGGTCATGATGCTTCCAAATGTTGGAAACTTCATCCGGAGCTCAAGCCTGAAAAGTTTCGGAATAATGAAGACAAAAAGACTACTACAATAGTAATCCAACATGATTTGGGATCAGACTCTGGGGATGAAACTAAGGTGATTGCTACAAGCATCCAAGGTAATATTCCTTCTTGTTCTGTTTCAAGAAATGAACCTATTATTGATGAAATAAAGAGAAGTGAGTTATTTCATATTAGAGTTATCTCTAAGCATACAAAAATTGATACTCTTTTTGATAGTGGATCACAAGCAAACCTCATTTCAAAAGAAATTGTTAAAAAATTACAATTGGAAACTATGTTACACCCTAAGTCATATCCACTTGGATGGGTATGTGATAATGCATAATTACAAGTTACAAAACAGTGTAGACTTAGGTTTTCCATCACTTCTGGATTTGTGGATGAGGTAGATCTAGATGTGGTTCCATTGGATATATATGGTATTGTGTTGGGTAGTCCATATCTGTATGATAGGAAGGCTATCTTTTACAGGGAAGATAACAGGTATCAGCTCACTAAGGATGGTATTGAATATATTGTTCGTGCACATCGCATGAAAACTAATCTTTCTTTAGTTTTTGCAAATCAAATGAAGAGGTCAATAAATGTAAGTAAGAACTTTGTGCTTATGATAGTCAAAGCAAAAGATGTTGAACAAACTGAATCCTTTAAAGGTTGTGATCCTAAACTTAAAAAGGACTTGATAAAGGTGGTATCTAATTATGATATTTTGTTTCAAGAACCTGAAGGTTTACCGCCTAAAAGGGAAATTCAACATGAAATAGATTTGTAGTAGGATGTACCTCTTCCTAATGTTTGTATGTACAGGTCTTCCATTATTGAGAATGTAGAGATAAAGAAATAGGTTCAGGAATTGATTGAAAGAGGGGCCATTCGACCAAGTTCTTCTCCATGTGGTTCACCAATTGTTTTGGTGACAAAGAAAGATGGCACATGGTGTATATGTGTTGATTACAGGGCACTGAACATAATCACAATAAAGAACATGTATCCTCTTCCTCGAATTGATGATATTTTAGATCAGTTAAAGAATGCAATTTGTTTCACTAAGTTAGACTTAAGAAGTGGCTATCATCAAATCTGTATCCATGACAATGATATTTGGAAAACAACTTTTAAAACCAAACAAGGATTGTATGAATGGGTGGTATTGTCATTCAGGATTTGTAATGCACCCACGGCATTTATGAGGGTGATGAATGATGTGTTTAGACCCTTCATTGATGATTTTGTCATAGTCTACTTAGATGATATTCTGATTTTCAGTCGAACTTGGGAAGAGCATGTGAAGCAAGTTAAACAGGTATTGGATGTACTTGAAAAATTGTATTTAAGGATGTCTAAATGTGAATTTGGAAAGACATCTTTAGTATATCTAGGTTACATTGTAGGGGGAGGTGAATTGAAGATTGATCCCTCTAAAGTTGAGGTCATTGTAAATTGGCCTAAGCCAAATAATGTAACAAATGTAAGAAGATTTTTGGGAGTAGCCCAATATTGGAGGAAGTTCATTGCAAACTTCTCCTTCATAGATTCTCCCTTACATGATTTGACAAGTATGAATAAAGTCTTTCAGTGGGAAGACAAGGCACAGAAAGCCTTCGACACACTAAAAGAAAAGATCAACACAACTCCAATACTTGCACTACCAGATCTACAACAACCATTTGAGATAGAAACTAATGCTAGTGGTTATGCAATGGGGGCAATCTTAATGCAACATTAAAAACCAATATGCTATCATTTTGAAACTTTCTCTAAAACAGTAATAAACTATCCAACCTATGACAAAGAGTTGTATGCATTAGTAAAAAGTGTTAAAAAGTGGAAACATTACCTAATGGGTAAATAAACAATCATACATAGTGATCATCAACCACTACAATATTTACAATCACAAACTAAGCTATAACAATCAAGGCATTTTAGATGGATGGGTTTTTTACAACAATTTCATTTGGTTATTAAGTATAAGAAAGGAATTCAAAACAAAGTTCGAGATATGTTATCTAGACCTCCAACAAATGATTCTATTGTTATTTAACAAAGTCGTTTAGTTCATGCAAGCTATGTTGAACAATATACTAAGGATGAAGATTTCAAAGAAGTTTATGAATCACTAAGGCATGGTTATCAGAATGAAGAATTGAATTATCATATCAATGACAAGTTGTTGTATCATCTTGGTAAAATATGTATTCCACAAAGTGAAAGAGTGCATGTGATAAGAGAATCTCAAACTTCTCTCATTTCAGGGCATTTTGGAGTAGGTAAAATTGTAGCACAATTACAAAAAATTTGTTATTGGCCTCGAATGAATGAAACAATGTCCAAATATGTAAAAGGTTGTTTCATGTGTGAAAAAATAAAACCAAGTAACAAAAAGTTAGGCGTGTACACTCCACCTCCAGTTCCTTCTCATCCATGGGAAAGTGTTTCAATAGATTTTGTAGGAGGTTTACCAATGTCAAGAAAAGGACATGACTATCTGTATGTTGCTGTGGATCGATTCAGTAAAATTTGTATACTCATGCCTTGTAAAAAGAAGATCACAACCGAGATGACTGCTCATTTGTTCTTCAAAAATGTATGGGTCCATTTTGGACTTCCTACTTCTATTATTTCTGATCGAGATTCCCGTTTTCTTGGAAATTTTTGGTCATATTTCTGGGAACTTATGGGCACAAAGTTGAAGAAAAGCACATCATTTCATCCACAAACCGACGCTCAAACTGAAGTGGTCAACCGGACTGTTGGACATCTTCTTCGAGGGTATTTTGCTAATCATCCCGAACTTTGGGATGAACAATTGCACTATGTACAACATGCCTACAACAGAGCTATACACTCTTCTACTCAAAAGTCTCCTTTCGAGACATGTTTTGGGTACTTTCCAAAGTCTCCTTTAGACTTCATTTTTGGGAAAGATACAATGGAATGTGAATAGGTTGATGCAGATAAATCCCAAAGGCTTGTTCCATATATTCAGGTAATTCATCAAGCAGTGCAGGAACAGTTGGAATCAAGTCAGGCCAAATACAAAAAAAGGCATGACAAGAATCACATAGATCATCATTTTCAGATTGGTGATCAAGTATGGATTCATATCAACAAAGATTGACTTCAAGGTGAAGGTAGAAATTTGAAACCTATCAGATATGGACCCTTTACAATTTTGGACAAAGTTTGTAATAATACTTTCCGGTTAGAGTTGCCTCCTTATATGCAAATGTATTCAGTTGTTAATGTGGAAAACGTGAAATTTTATGAGCTGCCTATGATTATAGACCAAGATGTATAGGTTCAAGTACCTTCTGTGGACGAGTTTGCTCCTGAGTATCTTAATGAACTTTAGGAAGATGTAATACTGGACAAGAAGGCCAAATATTCACGAAGAGGAGACATGGAGTTTCTTCGTGTGGGGTTAAAAGGAATGCATCCAAGCAAAGCAAGGTGGTTAGAGATCGGAAGAGTGAGGGAATTATACCCTCACTTATTTTCTGAATAATTTCATAATTTTTGTGGCCAAAAAGCTTTCTAGTGGGAAGGTTTGATCCAAGTGGATAATCTCAAAATTCGATAGAGTTAAAGTATTCAAAATGAAAATTAAATCTCACAAAGTGGAAGATCTCGTCCCCAGCTTTCCGGTGACATTCATTTTGGGAAAAACGACCTCCAGATAATGAAGATATCTTCAATTGAAGTTTAGTCAAAGATGGTTAAAATGGTGAAAAATGGTTGGAAATGGTTAAAAAAAATGTAATTTGGGGCTATGCAAATTGAACCCAAGACCTTAGGATAAGGCCACCATGACCCCATGGTCGAGTAAGTGCCAAACCATAACTTATATCCAAATTCAAACCATATATCTAAACCATAATCGCACCATACCATATCATATATGCAATATTATAAACCATATAATATATATACCATATGTTAAACCAAATCACGCCAAGCCAAAATCAAATCACATATGTGGTGGGAGGAGAAGCCCATGGGTTTGACCCTGGGAATTTAGCCCCTCTAACCACCACATCTACCAATGCGCCACCGCCATGAGACGTGGTGAGAGGTTGTAGAATAACCTTAAAAATTGCCGAATTTGGTGGGATTTGGGTGGGCGTGTGGCCTATGGCCCATGCCCTCCTTTTGGGTTTTTTCAATTATTTAAATGAGCCATGGGCACGGATCCTGAAGGGGAGTTTGATGTAGGCAGATATTTTCATGTAAACCAAGGGATCTTTGCACAATGACTGAGGTGGTTTTTGCATCCAGATCGAGGTGTTTTTTGCACGCAACCTAAGGTGGATTTGTACGCAAAACGAGGTGGTTTTGTGCATGGATCGAGGTGGTTTTGGATTTGCACACATCCCGAGGTTGTACAGACTGTACAAATCAGAGACAGATTTTTTGAATTGTGCCAGGAAGGGCACTCTGAGTCCAGTTCTGAAATATATCGAGTTTATACTCAAAAGACTTGGTTTTTCATAAGGATTCCAGATCCATCTTCAGTTTTTGCATTCAAGCATCCAGACATAAAAGTGCTCACAAAATCTTTCGTATACACAAAAAGGAATTCATGTTCATACTTTAAAGTATCAGAATTTCATTTTGCAGATGTTGTTGAAGTTTGTTAATGTATATGATTGACAGAATTCATAATTCACTTTGTAAGCATTTGAATACTTAATCTATCAGCCTTCCCATTTGGAAAGTGGCTTGGAGACATAGCCAGGGGGTCTGGTGAACTCCGTTACCAATTTTTGTTCATGGATTCTTTGCTTACATGTTGATGTGCTCATGTGCTTGATGGATGTTCTTTAATTTTTCATTACAAAGGTTGTTAACAGTTAAAAATTCAGATGGAAATAATGGTTAAAGATCTTGAATTTTAGATCATGGTATCATGCAAATATATGATTATTATCCATGGGCATGTTTTTAATGTTTATTAATGGATTATTCTATCCAATGTGCTAACCCCTTTACATCATCACTATATACTTGCTTTGCTTGTTTGTTGAGAACTTATTGCACGTATAAATCTTTGGGTCGGAGTGCTCAATGGTGGAACATCATCAAACGTGGGATCGAGGTAGGCCTCTTTCTTATCTTGCACATCAGTTTATATAACATACAATGGAATTGAGTTGATTTCTGCAGTCATACTTGTCTGTTGTGGTTTACCCTTGGCCATAGAGATTTTTTCCCTCGTAACAGAAATGGAGACTCCACTGGGGAAATATCTTCCTTCTAAGGGTTGTAGTAATTTTTCTTCTTGCATCGTTCTTTTTCCTTTATGTTTCTTGTCGTATCACTACTTGGCAGATTCAGTTCACTCTAAGTATGATTTTTCATCCTTTTTGCCCTTGTTTGGCCTTGTTTTAAAGCTTGTATGCTCCTTTTTCCTTGACAGTCACATACACATGCATGCTGCCTCTCTATAAGCTACGTATATATGCACTATTCTCCTAAACAATCATGTATACCACTTTTCCTTGCTTTTTTTATTGGTTTAATGAATGTTGAGTGAGTTTTGATGGTTACTAAGCCATCTTAGATCTTTGTAGTGCCTATTGAGCTTCTCTGGATTGACAGGAAGCCCGTTGGGAGTTGAATTTATGGGAGTAGTATTTCTCATTTTTTTTCATTTTTTGGTTTTCCCTTGAACCCTAGGCTATTTGCTTGGTTGCTTGGTATTCTACTTGAGTTATTTCTTTTATACACAGTCGAATTTATATATCAGGTTTCTTTTCAGTCCATGCATTTTCTCTTTAATATATTGAAAATACAAGAAAAATAGGCATTTTGCATTGGTTAACATTTTTTTCGTTGAACCTTTATCATTAGCTTAGTACATGTAGTGAAAGATTGCATTTTACTTCCAAATTGCAGAGTTGAAATTGAAAATTGCACTGTTTTTATAAGCATATCATTCATTGAAAAGTTAAAGGTAGACTTTGCATTATATTCATATATATCTTTTGCAGAGTCATAACATCATGAGTTTCATTTCCATACCCTCTCGAGTAATCACAGCCAATAAAATTTACCCTTTAAACTAAAATTGATTAGTCACAATTTTATTTCTAGGGTGCACAAACTAGCCTAGGATTTAGTGCCTTGGAATAGGATTTTGTGAGTAAAATTCTCCAAGGAAATTAAATCGACATATGTGTCTAAGACAGGGTGTTGAGAATTCCATTGTATAATTGGTAATATTAGGAGACTCCACACACACCAGAGTTAATCATGAGGTTGTGAAAATTTAGTTGAAGGGATAACCCCTATATACTCGCCTAGCGTTAGAGATATTTCTATGGATTTATTCTTATTTGTGTATCTTGCTCGTACCCATACCTCTATGAGAGGCAGTGCTTTCAAGGTTTCGGGCTTTTCTACCCTACCCATATGGTGATTCGGACTTATGACTACTCACCTGTGCATCATTTATACTATGGTTTATTAGTTTCTTGACTTAGGCATCTCATAGGTTACTTGAAAGGGTTATTCTTCTTGTATCTTGGGTCAGATAGAGGTCGGACAACATATATCCTTTATGGAGGATTACCTCTCCGAGGGGATCTGACTCATTGGTTTTTAAGCCCATGAGAGCCTCTATAATTCATTCCGTTACCTCCAAATTTTAGCGGGGAGTCTTAGGTCCCTCTTGGATGAGGCATACCTTCTTTAGCGAGGGAGGCCACTCAACCACTTTAGCCTGTTTGCATGCATATTGGTTGTTTGACTTTTTGGTGTGATTTTTTATTATTAGTTGACCATAGGATTTTGTGTTGATTTTTTGTTATCATGGATAGTGGATTTCCTTTTTCTCCCTTGTTTACTTTTACCCCCCCCCCATGATGTTCATGGGGGAAAATCTGTTTGTTTTTTATAACGGTATGCAGAATTATGGTACTCAGTCAATGCCTTGGGTCTTTGATCATTTTTCTCATGGTATGTCTGATATTTCTTCGCACTTTCTATCCTCTGTCTCGCCTCCTTATGCAAATAAAAGTTTTGGGTCTAGTGCATGATGCCTCCTTCTTATCCCTCTCCATTTGGTGGGAGTCATATCCTTCAAACACCTCTTACAGTAGGAGCTTGGAATATTCCTTCCTACAAATCCACTATGTGAGAGAAGTAACTACCCAATTAAGCAATCATTCTACTTATTACACTCCATCCACCTATCCTTATTCTACCATGTTGATTCCTACGAACACTTTTTCCATGGATGACCTCCATCTTTCCTATGGTGTTTCATCTAGGGGAATTTATTCTTATAGTATGGGCAACCCCCTTCACAAACTTGCTTCATCTGGGGGCAACACATATCCTCACATGAGTAACCCTTGCCATGTCACTTTCTCTTCGCAAGATACTTCCTTAGTGTTGCTTCCCTTACAACCCTTTATGAATCAATATGGAGGAGGATACTATCCTACCGGACAGGGTGTAAACCAAGATCCTTCCTGGCCTGCAATTCCTCAAAATCAATATTTCCTTGCACCTTGCTCTCAAATGCCTCGATTCACCACCGCCACAATTCTAGTCACTACGTCTCATACTGTGGTTATATCACCAACATCTGATAGCCACATTGTAGATTGGTCGACAACCTCTGTGAGTCATGTTGAGGACCCGCAACTAGTCGCTGCAAGTCATGTTGGGGCACAAGTCCAGTCACTACGTGGCATAATTCCATTATATCACCAACCTCTATTATTCATGTTGGATATTGGTCGACAACCTCTGCGACTCATGTTGAAGACTTGGAACTAGCTACTACAAGTCATGTTGGGGGCACATGTCTAGTCACTGCTAGTCACACTGCACATACATCACCAACCTCTACTATTCATGTTGGGGATCCATCACCAACCTTTGCCAATCATGCTGAGGATTCATCACCAACCTCTGTTGGTCATGTTGAGGATTCATCACCAACCTTTTCTAATCATGTTGGGGATTTTCTACTAGCCTCTACAAGTCATGCTGGGAGCATGTCAATAGCCACTACAAGTCATGCTGGGAGCATGTCACTAGCCACTGCAAGTCATGTTGGGGGTATTCATATGATTGATAAGCCTAGACGTCTCAGACATAATCCTAAATTCCTTTACATGATTTGTGAAGGAAGTCACCTTACTTGTTTGTGTCCTGTTATTGTTGGGATACCAGAAGTGTGGGGCTGACCTAAGGGTCCTTCGAGTTCTGAGGCATTGATGGTTTCAAAAAAATTTGTTCCTTCTTTGGTTGATACAACAGTCATTCTGATGCAATCTTCAGCTGACACCCCTTTCCCTTTAGGGGTTGATGCATCCTTTGACCTTGTTGTCTCACATCTCGTTCAACCTGTGGTTGTGTCGATGAAATATTTGACCAACACCTCTCCTATGTTCAGGGATGATGTGTCTCTTGACATTGTTGTCTCACATCTTCTTTAACCCATGGTCCTTTCATTGCAATCTTCAACTGAAAAAACTCCTATTTTTTTGGTTGATGCACCTCTTGACCTTGTTGTCTCACATCTTATTCAACCAATGGTTGAGTAAGTGGTCGTATCGATGCAATATTTAATCGACCCCACTCTTCTCTTGGACAATGAAAATTCTAAGGAAGAGGTTGTGCCAATGCAATTTTTGGTTGATCCCACTCTTTTGGTTCTAGTTCTATACCTTCTATTCCATGTCCTTAGCATTTCTATTAATTCACCTTCTGAACAAGAGAGAGTTTTGCTCTTCCAGAGTTCTCTCCCTCCAAGTCTTGATGAGGTTCCCTTTTATTGGGATGGTCTTGTGGGGTATTCAATGCCTCCGCCTATGTATTTTCTAGGAAGATACATTATCTGATATAACACGGAGACGATAACCTCTGTTAGCACTTTTCCCTCCTCGACTTGGAAATGTTTGGGTCTTCCCAAGCTTGTGTCGATTCTTTGTAAGATACTGACATTCCATAGAAGTTATGCATGGGAGCCTTGGCCTCCTGCATGGCTAGCCTCCTAGAATGTCCCTAACGAGTTTGAGTTAAGCTCTTTTCTAACTTGTTCAAAAAATGAAAATATTTCTGAGTGATTTGTCCCTTTCACACTCGTTAAATTGGACTTGAAAGGTCGTGAGTCCTAGTTAATCTCTTTTCAGAATCCTTTTCTAAAAGATGAAAATATTGTCGAGTGATTTGTCCTTTTCACACTCATTAAACTGGATTTGAAAGTTCATGAGTCTTAGTCAAGCTCTTTTTCGACTCGTTATAAAATAGAAAAGATTGTCGAGTGAACTTGTCTTTTTCACACTCGTAAATTGGATTTCAAAAGAATCTATTTGGTACAAGTTTTTCCTCTTTTTCACACCAAGTAGACTACAAGACATAAAAAAGGATATTTTTTGGTGTCAAGTTGTGTTTGCATCTCATTCCCTCACTTGCAGTTTTGAGCCTTTATTTGGTTCTCACTTTGCATTATAAACTGTTTCCTAAGAAGTTTTGCATCCTCAACCAATAAGAGATTTGTTTATATCCTTTGCAATTTGACACCCTATACCCTAGAGGAAACATCACCCTGAGTGTCCATCTCCCACATGCATTTCCTTGCATTAATCATAGGTATGTTCCACTGCTAGAACTAGTTTTTCTTACTTGCGACACTTGTTTCCTCCTCTGTATCATAGCATTCATTTGTTATGAAAAAACAAAAAAAATACGGGCGGGAAGGGAGTACTATATTATAATTGGAAGAAAACGTGTTTCCTTTGAACATAGCACAAAATTATTGATTCCTTGTGTCATCATAATTTTGGGTTTTAGCATGGCCTTAGGAAGATGATCTTATTACAGAGTTTTCTCTACCAACTGGTTACTCTTCCAGTCCCTATAGAGAACGTTATCGATGCCTCCTACATCTAATAGTCACATCACTAAGTCTATGCTGCTGGAGTCTACCATATGTATCATGCTCTTGTTCAAAGGAAGTCTCACAACCTACGTCAGCCACTCCTCATAAATCTTAACTTTGCATGTCGGCCATACCCTCAGTTTGTCTCAGAATCACATGATACTATGGTCTCATCATGCACCCTGACCCTACTTTCATCATTGGTAGGTCACCTTGAACCCAACAATTGACTTTTCATCACTAGTCATTGACTGGGTGGTTTCCCTTATGTTCGACGGAAAGACATCTATTCACACGTTGGGATTCATGTAGTATCTTAGATGCCATTATCCTTATTGATGGTTTCCTCACCTTTGTCAATATTTTTTTTCATTGGCTGCTATTCAGAGGGTATTTTTCATGTACCGCTTGCATTTGATACATGCAAAAGATGCACAGGTTCATTGGTTCATGAAAATGTTCTTCGTCCGATCTCCACCAAATCATTAATATCCTACTTTGTTCCTCATGCTAGCTGATGAGAGATGCCTTAATGCTCTACTTTCATTGGGTCTCTCTCCATCGACTTCAGCTCATCTATTCTGGATATGGGACCTAGCGTTTTATGAGTACCTTGAGGCTTGTAGTCATTAGTGGCAAGCTCTCTCGCCATTGAAGATGGGAATACATCAATGTCTACTGATGAATGGATTTCTCAAGTGTTCAACACCGACTCCTTTATTCACACTTGTAGGAATGTACTCGATGCCTTGATACCTACTTTCATTATTGGTAGGTTGTCTCGCATTTGTTAACGGTATACCTCAATGATTGGTAATTAAATGATGTCTCATTATGTTTGACCTCAACTTATTTATTCACATGATGTAGACTTGCACCCTTAGTGGATAGTGTAGAAGACTTGAAGACATCACTATGTGGTCGTAGCTTTCCTAAGATGTTGCTTCCCTTTCATTGGACCAACACTTGTTCGACTTTAGTGATCATGGGATATTAGATTGTACTTCGTGGTATACAAATATTTTCATATTGATTTTTTAGACTAGTTTTCACTAGGCCTTGTTCGTGACTATGAAAACTTTTGGCATATAACTGCAATTGTATCTACCTATTCATGGCCATCGACACTTATTTGGTATATTTTCCACATGGATCTGCATTGTATTCTTGGCACCCATGTATGAAAAGTCATTACAAAATGTAATGATCAATCGAGTTCGTCCAGCTGGTTCTTTACCACTCCACTCCTGGGTTATTTATAATGTATTTCAGCCATCACAGATAATCCTTTGATCTCACACATTAGGGGGCATTTATTATAGCAAGATTTGCCTCACCATTTATATCTTGCAAAGAGGGCCTTTTTCCATTTCCCTATGTAGACTTATCATCCCTTTTTGATGAATCAAGAGCTAAAAATATACATTTTTCCACATATATGCACCCTATCACCTATACAGAAACCGTATATGCATGCTGCTCCACTACAGCCCACGTACATCGGGATTTGTGCCAAAAAATACAAAAATGGAGTTGGGTTTCCATATCATGAAAAGAGATATATGTTCCTTGGCCTTCCATATACTGGAAATGTTCTGACTCGGCCCTTTAGTTGCATTTTGAAGGCTATAAGAGCACAATTTTGAGCCATGGAAAAGAGGAGAAAGCATTCAAATTTGAGAGCAAAGTTACTCTGGAGAAATTACTTCATATTGAGTCAGCATCCCTTTTTCCCGCAAGTCTGATCATAGTGTTCATCCCCCAAGCTCTTTCCCTATTGTTGAGAGAATCTCATTATCTCTCTCTTTTGAGCTTGCCTTTGGTAGAGGATTGAAGTGGTGGAGACCCAAATGGAAGGAACTTGGTTTCTTGGTTTTCAACCATGCCGACACAGAAGTCTGTAATGTTGACACTTATGTTGATCAATTATTAATAGAAATACTCATTTTTCGTCCTATTGGTATCATGCAAATATATGATTATTATCCATGGGCATGTTTGTAATGTTTATTAATGAATTATTCTATCTAATGTGCTAACCCCTTTACATCATCACTATATACTTTCTTTGCTTATTTATTGAGAGCTTATTGTAGGTATAAAGATTTGGGCTGGAGTGCTCAATGGTGGAACATCATCAAATGTGGGATTGAGGTAGGCCTCTTTCTTATCTTGCACATTAGTTTATATAGCATACAATGGAATCAAGTTGATTTCTTCAGTCATACCTCT
The DNA here is from genome assembly GCA_000966675.3 of Picea glauca. Classification (NCBI taxonomy): domain Eukaryota; kingdom Viridiplantae; phylum Streptophyta; class Pinopsida; order Pinales; family Pinaceae; genus Picea; species Picea glauca. Next base: position 545,389 of record JZKD02S1622116.1, on the reverse strand, counting down.
CCACTGTGGTTTACCTTGGCCATAGAGATTTTTTCTCTCGTAACACAAGTGAATACGATAGAACTAACATTGAAGAAAAATAACCTGTAGATTGTAGATTTTTAATGAAAAACCAGAAATATTTCATTCACACATTTCATCAAACACTTAGAAACCTAGAGATAATTGTCTTCATAAATTTTAGAAATGCATACCCACGTTCAAAAATTTCCATAAGCAGGAATACACATTGCTAAGAAAAATATGCAGCAGGAATACATAGTGGACAACAATCCATAACTCGTAGAAATTTAGGTAAATGCAAGGGAAAACCCCAATGTGGGGAAACCCAACGAGAGAGAGAGATCTATTATTATGCTCCAAGAAAGTTTAGAACAACATCAATAACACTTTTCATCCAAGAGAAATACCTCTTACAACACAAAAACTATCCCCTACAAATCTATCTTGAAAACCATGCCATAGTCCGTACAACTATACGAATTTGCTAAAAGTTGGCACCTCAAAATTTGTTTCACAATAGGTAGTTGTACATTGCATTTTCTTGACACAAGACAACCCTGATGGGAGAAGGGGAAAGTGGATTGCAGTTATTCTAGAATACGACATTGAAATTAAGCCCACAAAATTGATCAAAGGCCAAGGCCTCGCCAAATTGATGGCTGAATATAACTTTCAGGCTCTTGACATTAATTTTCTAGATGTGGCAGATGAACAGGGTGAGATGGAGACTCCAAACGTTAAAGAGGTTTTCCTAAACTCTCCTTGGTATGCAGACCTTATTTTTGTTTTACAAAATTTACAAGCTCCCCCTAGTTTAACTAAAACTAAAGCTAGATTCTTAAAGTTAAAGGCTCTGAAATTCTGTATTCTAGAAGGGAGTTTGTATTGGAAAGACCCTGCAGGTATTCTTTTAAATTGTTTACTCAAAGATGAAGCTGAAAAAGTATTGCAGGAGTTCCATGCAGGTGAATGTGGTGGCCATTTAAACTGGAAGAATACCACCAACAAAATACTCAGAGATGGATTTTACTGGCCCACCTTGTTTGCAGATGTACATCAGAAAGTAACAGCCTGTCATCAGTGCCAACTGTTTGAAAGTAAAAGGAAGCTCCTACCTCTACCTCTTAAACCAATTTCAGTTGAGTCTCCTTTCCAGTAGTGGGGACTTGATTTCATTGGAGATATACACCCTCCATCTTCAGGCCAACATAGGTGGATCCTTACCACCAGCGATTATTTTACCAAATGGATCGAGGCTATACCTAGCAGGCAAGCTGCTGACTTTGTAATTATCAAGTTTCTTGAAAATAATATTTTATCCCGTTTTAGTTGTCCTAGAAAGATCATTACTGACAATGCAGTTGCCTTTCGGTCGAAGAAACTTATTGACTTCTGCAGCTGTTACCACATTAGCTTGGGGAATTCCACAACCTACTACCCTTAGGGGAATGGGTTGGCGGAATCATCAAATAAGACTTTGGTGAATATCATCAAGAAAACACTGCAGGAGAATAAAAAATCATGGAATGATAAGCTGGTATTTTCTTTATGGGCAGATAGACTGACCACCAAGAGGTCAATTGATATGTCACCATACTAGTTGGTCTATGGTACTGAGGCCATTTTCCCAACTTATTTGGGAGTTCTCGTCATGAAGTTACTTCAAGAAATACAAGCTGAGCCAAACGAATCCCAGAGACGAATCAATCAAATGATTCATTTGCAGCAGACTAGAGAGGATGTTTTCAACAAAATGCAAGTCATCCAAGAGAACATTAAGAAGATCTTTGACAAACGAACCAAGGAGGATGATTTCGAGCTGGGAGACCTGGTATTGGGATGGGATTCCAGGAATGAGGACAAGGTAAAGCACGGGAAATTTGATCATCTGTGGACAGGGCCCTACAGGATACAAGCTTTCAAAGGAAAAAAACACCTTTTTGTTAAACAATGCCGATGGGTCAGATCTGCCAGGAGCACCCGTGAATGGAAGAATGCTAAAACATTATATCCCTCCTTAGTAAGAGATTGGAAGAACTCACTCTCCATTGTACATAACGGATTTAATTTTCATCCTTTACAAGCATTTTCTGAATTGAGGAACATTGGTTAGTTGGTTGAAGCCCGAAGAGAAGGCCCTAAGCTGCTGGTCACTATTTTTCAAAATTTTTCCTGAGAATAAGACCAAATAAGGCTACTAGACAGATAGGCTTGGAATGACAAGAAACTGGATTCTTGGCACTTAACAGGGCAAGTACCATCCCCAGGTGGAGCCGCTGTTACCACCCCATAAAATATGGGAATCAACTTATGACTTGGATATTATTGATATTATCTGTTTCTAGTGTTCTTATTGGAAATCCATTTTTCATTTTCGCAAAAGAAAAAGAGAAAAGAAAAGAAAAAGAAAAGAAAAAGAAAAATAAAAAGAGAAAAGAAAAGAAAAAGAAAAAGAGAAAAGAAAAAGAAAAGAGGGCAAAAAGATTTGAAATAAAGGCCCCACGCAATAACAGTGACTTGGTCATACCTTTCAAGCATGACCAAGTCCTTTTAAATTTCAATGTTGTTAAAACTAGTGAATGCATCTGATCAGACCATTTAATACTGGTCAGATAGCCCCTAGGTTAGAACTAGTGAATGCATCTGACCAAACTGTCTAATCCTGGTTGGATAGCCCTTAGGAAAAACAATACCTTAACCCAACAGTTTAATTTGGGTTATTTGTCTTGTGAAAGTAGGTTAGAATGTAGATTCACTGCTTGGCCTGCCTTGCCCAAATAAAACCAGATTGATAAAGATGTTACCCCGTGACTCCAATGCCTAAGTACAGTTGAAATGATGTCCCCTTGGTGGTGTGTATGAGAAAAACTGAAAAAACCCGCAAGAAAGCACTAATCCTAAGTTTTCCTTACACACAACTTTTTCCGCCCCTGACATATGTTTCGGTCACTTTCCATTGGTCCAGATCTCATCGTCCGGATCGACGGCTCACAGAGCATTCCAGACCCCCCTTAGTGTTCTACTTTTAATCAAAAGGGGGTTTCTGGAATCGATGGTAATGCTTGCGCAGATCTGGACGGTCCTGAAAGGGGTGCGCAAATCCACGGCTCATATTGGATTCCGGACCCCCCCGCCCATTCTGCCTTTAACG
>JZKD02S1622116.1:510189-520519 GCA_000966675.3 Picea glauca | reverse complement strand
CATTGTGCCGAACTCCGTTATCAACCTGCGTTCTTATGGTTTGCTGTTCTTTACTGTTTTCAGATCTGCATATGTGTATTTGACTGATATAATCTTCTTCTTTCCTCCTTCTTTCGTTAATTTCTCAAATGGTTATAATATTCATGCAAGTTAAAACTCAACCATAATCATAAAAGATCCTGCCCCGGATCACAATCACAGCATACAAACCATAACGAAATCAAATCCAAACATGATCATATTCTAAGTTGAGCATGAAAAACTTCCTTTTTAGAGTAGATACAAAACAAATTCAATTGAAAGAAAATCGTCAATTTCATTAACTCAATCAAACAAATGAACAAATCAAATCCAAACAAAAACCGATCAAATCCGCTAAAAATCTATCAGTGGCTAAACTAGGAATGATCAAATCATGTATCCAAGATGAAATTTCATTTATTTTTAGCAAAGAGAAAAATATATAGGACGAACACATTATGATAGATCCATTTCGAAATATAAACGGAGCTATTCGAAAACCAAATTCAAATTAGTATATTAATCCTGGTCATTCACAAAACTAAAACGATATCGAAAATCATACCTATATGGCGAGTAGACAGCTTGATCATGAAAATTTGGAGTTGACAATGGTTGTGGCCGATTCAACATTCTTGAAAACGATGGAGCCATTTGTCTTTTGCTTCCTATCAGTTTCTTGGAGCTTGTCTCTTTGACTATTCAATACTGCAACTTGATTTTCCAATAATTGGATTTTCGATTGGAGTATGGGAACGTCAATGTAGTATCGTTCCAACCACAATTCACATTGGTCACAGGACGAATGTGTGGGCTTTGAAAGTGCAGGTGAGGGTTTTATTACATTACCAAGGGTTTCATTAGGCATTTTGATCCCAGGGTAGCTAGGATTATTTCTTAGGCAAGGGGGAAGATTCAAAACGAAATCATAAGGCGACTTGGTGCACAGACCGTGTGAGTAAGGGTACTCACTGGCTAGGAAACGTTCTACGTCAGAGTCCGAATCCTCACTAAGGACTATGGGCTTCTTCTCAACAGTGGGTTTAGGTTTATTCCTATCCATCCTCAAAATAAGCCTAGCGTTCTTTTTACCCTTAACAATAACAGTAGGGTTTTCCTTGGCCCTTTTGCTCGCAGGATTTTTTATAGCCTCGGCCTTCTCTGCTACAACATCTGGTAATTCAATATCAGGGTCGAACGAGGGATTAGGAGATGGCATTAGGACATGGAAGGGCATAGGTGGCCTGACCTTAGTTTCATTTACCACAGGCTTGTCAACCTTGACAGGGTCTGTATCATCAAAACCATTTCGAGCGATGAAAGCTCTTCAGCTATCACCATGTAAACTCAAGTGATAAACCATGATAAGTTTAATAAGTCCATGGTGGAATAGGCTACTGTCAGCCTTCTGCCTTTTAAACCTTTTTGACATTTTATATAGGCTACAATGGAAGTAAAAGGGCATATTCAACGAGTATCCCATAAAATTCATTAACAAACACAGGTGGTAGAGAAACACAAGTCCATATTGACCTTCACAGGTCACAAACTGTTTGGCTATTATGAAAAGGTCATGCCATCATGGTTTAAGCATGGATATGGGCATACCTTTGTCAAAAGATGTGACCTTTTGGAAGACGAACAATAGTTGCCATGGAACCTCTTCCACTTTCAAATTTTTGAACCAATGCTGGCCCATGGCAGGTAACCCTGTAGCAGAACTAATAAACTTCTCATCGACTTCCAACTGGATGTCACCCACCTTGGTTCTACAGCCATCAAAAGTCAGAGAGAACTGTTGTGCCACAAATAAGTTAAAACCCCTAAATCTTTGCATGAAGGTAAGCCAACCTTTATCCTATAAATCTTTCCGGGCATTGTCAAATGCATTAAAAACTCAATGAAACCAAGTCACACAATCAATCCAAGAATGTCCAATGAGTATAGTTCGAAAGTTTTTCCAGTTGCATAATGATAAGTGAAATGTAAGCGCAATAGGAATATCGACAAGAAGGATAACGACAGTTCAAATAATGATTTTAATGTGACTATGAAAGACCAAGTTTTCACGCTTACAGTCATGAAAACAAAATGAAGGCAAATGCGTAAATGTCGCAAAAAATAAAAGTGTCGTTTATTTGAAAATTGCGACGAAAAATTGATGTTTGCAAAACATTGGTGTGGGCATCTTATAAGATAGTGGAAAAATGCGAATTGGCTACCAATAATGGAAACAAACTGGTAGAAGCAATTATCTCTGCCAAAAGGAACAAATTCAGATTAGGACAGCAAAGATAATTTCAAATCAAAAATAACAACCAGAAAATTGTATAAACATCATCATTAACCAACTATTTCAGCAGTGTTTTTAAAAGATGAAAAATGATAACAGTCTTAAGACCATCAAGTCACGATATTAAAGATAAAATCTCCAATACTATTGGCATAGCCACTGCTACCAACAGGCATTCATAGACTCGACAGGGTTTCCATTTAACCCAGTCTGACATCTGTATCCTACCAAGAAGTTCTGGATCAAAATAAAGGACGTTTTAAGGTTAAGAGGTTTCTTATTTATGAATTTTCATATACCCGACATTGCTTCACTGCCAGCGGGCCTGTTCAATACCCCGATGAAGTTGTCTTGGCACCATGCATGCATTTACCCACTGCCAGCAGACCTGTTCAGCATCCCGACGGGTTTACAATCACTTCCCACAACTCTTATTAATAATTTATTTTGTTTTTTCTTTTCATAGATATGTAGTTGAGCGGGGTGACACTGAAAATTATGATATTTTAACATATTTTTTCAGACCTCATCATAATTTTTTAGAACTGTCCTTTATTTAGATCTAGAGATGTTTTATTTACAAACACAACTTCCTAAGGCAGGGAGACATTCTCTGATTCATTCCTTTACGGAATAGGGACAACGTAAAAATATAGTGGATGATCATGACAAACTTTACTCAGAGATTGAAATCAACCATCTTCTTTTAAACAACAGCCTTTTCCAACATATATATAAATTTCAGAAATAAACCATTGATGTTTATACCTTTTTCTTAGCAGTTATTTTAGTGAAGGAATTTTCTATTGTCTTTGTCTGAATAGCTCAGTATACAGGTGTGTGTATTTCAAAGAAAACACAAACTGATAAATTCAAAGAAAAATCAAAAACTAAAAAGCAAACGAAAAAGCACACAAAAGAAAAATATGTACACAATATACAAGGGTTGTCATCAAGCAAAGTATTTTTTCAGGGCTTGGCCAATCACTAGATAGGTGTCAAGCTGCCCTTCAAGATTATCCAATCGAAAAGAACTGGGACTCAACGTTTCAGCAATTAAAAATGGTCCAAGCCATAAGTTTTGAAATTTCATGTGCTCTCCCTTTCCCTCATGCGGTTTGTCCCATTTTAAGACGAGATCACCTACTTCAAAATTCCTATCAGAAGCAGAGTTAGAATTGATCTAGATTTTAACCAATTGTTGATGTTGATCTAACTTACGTTTATCTTGGGCTCTTACCTCTTCTAGCTTCATCAAAGCGTTAATTTGGTTTTCCAAAGGGGGGCAATCTCCTTCTTGGACTTTCTATGACAACTAAAGTGAAGGAAGAAGAATGTGAGGTGGAAAAATTGCTTCTCTTCCATAGACGAGAAAAAAGGGGGATTTACCTACAACATATTTTGGTGTTACCCTATCATCCCACATCATGTTTAGCAGTGCATTGTGCCAATTTTTGTGATTTTCAACCACCGTTCTCTTGATGATTTTAATCAAGTTCTTGTTTGTTGATTCTGCCAATCCGTGGCCCTGGGGGTAATAGCTAGTAGAATACTTCAGCTTAATTCCTTTTTCCAAAGTGAACTCTCTCATCTCAAGAGAGGAAAAGTAAGAAGCATTATCGAAAACTAAACAGTCAGGGATACTGAAATGAGTGATAATATTCAAATTTAGAAAGGTAATTACCTGACTGGTGTTGACAGTTCTTAGCGTAGAAGCTTCAGACCATCGAGTAAAGTAATCTGTGGCTTTCATAATAAACTTGTACTGTTGCGAAGATGGAGGGTTGATTGGACCTATGATGTCAAGGCCCCGCTGCTGAAAGGATAATCTACTGAAACGAACTGCAAAGGAAAGGCTAGTTTTTGTAACCAGCCTGATGCTTTATGACAGATTATACATTTATGACACAAGGCATGGGTGTCTCTAAAAAGAATGGGCCATTAATAACCAGCTCTTAGAACCTTATAGGCAGTGGTGTCACCACCAGAATGACCGCCAGCTTCCCTTGCATGCAACTCTAGCAAGACTTTTTCTGCTTCGTCTTTTTCAAGACAGCGCATCAGTATGCCGTCAAAACTCTGACGAAACAGGATACCATTAACCAGATGAAAGGAAGCAGACTTTAATCTCAATTCTCTTCTTTTGGTGGGGTTCAGCTGACGGGGGAATGATCCATGTTCAAGACAGAATCTTATATCGTCATACCAAGGACTGACAGAGTTTTGTACTCAACAGATTAGACTTTGATCGCGTTGTTCTAGGTTTGACGTATCGCTTTCTTCTTGCTGTCCTGCCACTGAATCAGCGACTAACTTGCATAACCCTTGGCCTCTCACTATCTGAGCTGGGGTAATTTCTAAGTCATACTTCTGTAAGGAGGTGACCCAGTTGGCCCTCTTTTCTCCTAGTTCCTTCTGCACTAACAGTTTCCTCACGGCTAGGTAGGGGACAATGACTTTCATCCTTGACTTCAAAAGATAGGACCGAAAGTGCTTAACTACTTTGAAAACAACATAGGCTTGCCTATCTACCGCTGGGTAATTAATTTCAGTGCCTTTGAAAGCATATCTCATAAAGGCAATGGGTACTTCATTGTTCTTGACATTCTTTTGGGTTAGGACGGCGGCATAGGAATGGTCAGAAGCAAAAGTGTAGAGTGTAAAGTCTTGAGAAAAATCTGGGCTCATGAGAGACGGAGCGTCTATTATGGCCTTCTTTATTGCATTAAAAGATTGATTTTCTAGGGGTCCCCAGTGATATTGGGTGTCTTTCTTAATCAAATTTTGTAAAGGCCTGACCATTTCAGAGAAACTGGGGACAAATCTTCTCACGAAGTTAATCTGGCCTAAGAAAAACTGCATAGATTTTTTGGATGTAGGAGGGGGAAGTTTTGCGATGACTTGAGTCCTTTCAGGGTCAATAATCATCCCTTCATGAGACATAATGAATCCTAAGAGTTTACCCTATTCTACTGCAAACATGGCTTTTTGGGATTCAAGGAGATGTCGTATTTACGACATCGCAGTAGGACGACTCGTAAGTGAGCTAGATGATCGTTTTTTTTTTTAGAAAATATAGTCACATCATCTAAGTAAACTACAACGGACTGATTGATTAAGCCTAAGAAAGAAATGTCCATTTCTCTCTGAGAGGTGGCACCAACATTAATCAATCCAAAAGGCATTTTGTGATAAGCATAAGTGCCCCACAGAGTACGGAAGGTAGTTTTTAGTTGGTCTAGTGGAGACATCAGGACTTGGTTGTAGCCAGAGAAACCATCCAGTAAGGATGGCCTCTCAGAACCAGATACCTGTTGAAGTATCTGTTCTATGGGCGGGATAGGATAGTTGTCTTTATTAGACGCTCTATTAAGGTTTCGAAAATCGACACAGAGTCAGATTTCCCCACTTTTCTTCTGGACTGGGACAAGGTTAGAAACCCATTGAGTGTGCCTAACAGAAAAAATTATCTTAGCATTTAGGAGCTTATTCAATTCTTTTTGAACGGTCAGTTCGAGTTTGGGGTGCATTTTCTTCAGTTTTTGTTGAAAGGGTAAGGTTTGAGGCTTCATCGGGATGACATGCTGTATGATATTAGGGTCAAAAGTTTTGAGGTCATCATACGTCCATGCAAAGACATCTTTAAATTATTTGAACAATTTAATGAATGCAGCTTTTTCTTGTTGATAACATCCCAACCCTATATTAATGCACTGAGGATTTTCATTAGTTCCTAAGTTTACTTTTTCATAAGATAACGAGGAACTATTGGTTTTACAATTGACCATCTTTTTAAATTTATCTTGAAAATCGTAAAACTTTTCTAATCTAACTACAGATTTAGGGATCGAGTTTACCATATCCGATGAAGATTCAGGATTTCTCGGATCTGTTATTACCATGAAATCACACAAATTGTCATCATGTGTGTATTCGTCTATCACTGCGCCTTGAAAGGTTTCTTCCATGTGCAGAAAGTTAATAATCTGTTGATCATCGTCAAATACTCTCTAGTTCGTGATGTTGTCGGGAACAGATGGCCGAAACAACAACTCAATGGAGAATGCATCTAGGGACAAGCCTTCTGCAGGAAGAAGTTTAGAAGCTACATTAGCTAATAAATCTGCTTCAGAGTTATTCAATCTAGGAATAGAAGTTATATTGAAAGAAGAAAATTTGTTCATTAAATTCCATACCTCAGACTGGTAGCTTTTTAGATGCGGAGACAAACAATGGATATAGTCTCTTACCTGTCTAACCACTATTTCAGAGTCGCCAAAGACGGTTAAATTTTGAATGTTCATATCCAAATCTTTTCTGAGACCTTGCAGTAAAGCCTCATATTCTGCAGTATTATTAGTACATTCAAATTCCAACCTACATGCTATCAATGTTTTGTTACGTGCCGGATCGATAATGACGCAGCCTCCTCCAGCTCCTTCTTTGGACTTTGACCTATAAAAATATAGAGACCAAATTTGATTTGCATCGGGTACATGGGATCGTTGCATGGAAGTTGTTGGCTGCATATATGCTACAATATCAGACTATTGTTATGGATTGGTGATAGGTGAAGCCTCGGCCATGAAATTTCTGAAGAAGGTGTCCATCCCTTGTACTTCAGGTGAATCAACAGAAGGTGTATATGGTTCATTGGGATCGTTCAAATTTGGACCGTGAACTTAAGGTAGTGCTCACGATTTACTTTGATTTTATTAGGCTTGCCGTTTTCTGGAATCCATAGATGGGACCAATCTGTCGCGAAATAACCATGCAGCTGTTCCGACCGGTCCCTTCTTAAAAATAGACCATACATTTATGGAATATCCACAATAATTATATCAATAATTTGATGAACCTTGGGGTTAGACGATAATCTAATAATCACATTCTTTAGTTCACCTATAACCTTGACATTTGTCCGATCAAGTTGTATGATTTTAAAAGTCGAGGGTTCAACTTCAGCGTTAATCTTCTGGCAAACAGACCAAGGCATCACATTGGATGACGCCCCTGAGTCTACCTTACAATTGTGCACATTTCTATTAAATATCTTGAAAGTTAATAGGAATGGAGGTACATTTTTGTGAGTACTAGCTTGTGGCTTTTTACTCGCAGTTTCTACGACTACTTTATCTACATTATTTACATTATTACTTACATGAATTCTTCCTTTATCTTGAGGATCGGGATTATTTTTAGTGGAAGTCTTCTGGGGAGCTTTGTTTTGCACAACCGTGTTACCATTAGAATTACCATTTTTTCCATTTTCTGAGATATTTTGCAACATTTTTTGTAACAAAAATGGAAACTTCAATAACTCATAAATAGAAATGTTAGCCCTTAAATTTTTAAGATCTTCAACTACATCATAATCTAATTTGGGGTTCACATTACTTTGTTTAGTCTCAACTGATTTAGATTGCTTTAGAGGCGAAGTTGTGGTGTTTTCGGTAGAAGGTTTGTTTTCTGTCTTACTCCTAGTATTATAAGGATGAATTGTCTCGAAGTTATCTTGGAAGATGCTATCCGAGAAATGTCCAAAAATGTTTGGAGAAGACTCTTCTTCTTGGACTGTATCTTGTTCAACTACCTCCTCAGGGATCTCAGGAGGCATCAAGTTATCTTGGGCTTCTAGAATTGTTTGGAGGGCACATTGCAAACTTTCTAGATTAAGGCCTTCAGTGGTTGGGTTAGGTCGGTTGGTGGGAAAAGGACTTCATAATGGGAGTTTGTAAGGTCCTTTGCTCGAGGAAGCTTCTTCGATCGACTTTTGCAAGTCTATAACTTGATTTGACAGTTTTTGAATGACTTTGGTTAAGTTTTCCAAATCAGAGTTTTCAGGTTGTGTTTTACTTTGAGTGGGTTTGGGCAAGATTTCGATCTTCTTTTTGGAAGAATAACTAGTCTCAGTTTGGTTGCTAGTAGAGTCCTTAAGACTAAGTATGTCTTTTTCAATATGGCTGGCCTCCTTGAAGGCCTCTAATAATGTGGCTTTCTTAGATCATTTAACCTAAATAGCTATACTCTGATGTAAAGCTTTAGTGTATTATGCTATTATAAGACTCTTGGCAGGCATAGAATCCACAGGGATTCGATTTTCAAGTGTCAAGAATCTTTGATTAAAGTCTTTAAATTTTTATTTTGGGTTCATTCTTAAGCTAGAAAGATCCATGACTAGGACTTCCAGAGGCTTACCGTCTCCGAACTTTTCCAAAAAGCATGACTCAAACTTTTCCCAAGACATGATGGTACGGGGTTGTTGGGAAAAGTACCAAGTGGATGCATTACCCTCGAAAGTATACGGGAACAACCTACAGACAAAATATTCATGTTCGACATTGTGGAGTCTTATGGCTAACATAAACTTTTTAATGTGATCTTCAACGGTCTATTTTGAGTTAGGATCAAACTTGGGAAGCCATTTCTCTCGGTGTTTAGGCAAAGGGTGCTAAGCTCCAGGTACAACTACATCATCCTAATCAAGCCAGGGTCTAGAAGGGTTGTTCTGATTTGCCATTGGGGTAGTGGGTGTGGAAGGATGAGAAGGGGAATTTCCTTCATCAGAGGAATCTCCTCCAGAAGAGGAAGGAGGTGGTGAAGGAGGTATCCCAGATCCTCCTGCAGCAGGATTTAAGATTGGATATGAAGGATTCACAGTGAGGTCAGTGTCACCTAATTGTTCTCTGGTATCATAGAAGTCCAAAGGTTGACCCCAAAAATGGTTAGGTTGCCTCAAACGGGCTAAGGAAATATGTGTTTTTATAAGAGATTGGCAGACAATCTCTTGTATGTCACCACATGTAGGATTAGGGGTTGTCGGCTCAACTGTGGTCTGTGGATCGTCGGTTGAAGTAGTTGTTGTTTGAAGGGGAATATTATCATTTGAACGGATTCTAGTCACTATAGGTGAGTGATTAGGTGGTGGAGGAGTCTTGCGACCGCCTCGTGCCATTAATTAAATTCAATCCCTCCTTCTAGCGCCATTTGTTGACGAGCGAAATCGATCATTTGTCAACTGGAAGAGTGGAACTGGTCCGGGGTTGTCTAATAACCCAAGCCATTTGGGATGAACCACCCTGACGGGTTTAGCGGCTCCGTTAGCCGATCTAAGGTCCTAAGAAAACAAAAAATAAAACTAATCTACAATAAATAATCTAACTAAAAATAAANGTATCTGCAGTAGGCAGGGTTCAGAAAAGGAAGTGCAGACAACAACCTCTACATCAAGGTAAGTCAAGGTAATATTTTATTAATTGAAGTTTATGTTGATGATATTTTTTTTGGTGGTGATGATGATAGGTTAAGCCAGAAATTTGCAAAAGACATGCAGAGTGAATTTGAGATGTCATTACATGGAGAACTATCCTTCTTTTTGGGACTTCAGATATGTCAAAGCAACCAAAGAATTTTTATTTCTCAAACCAAGTATATCAAAGAAATGCTAAAGAGGTTTGGAATGGAAGATAGCAAACCAATTATCACTCCCATGAAAACCAGTTGCAAGTTGAGCAAAGATGATGATTCAAAGTCTACAGATCAGAGGCAATATAGGTCAATGATTGTCATCCTACTATATGTGACAGCATCTAGACCAGATGTAATGCAGGCAGTTGGATAGGTGGCACCATTTCAAGCAACACCAAAGGAATCACATGTATTAGCAGTGAAGAGGATCTTCGGATATCTCAAAGGAACAGAAGAGTTTGGATTATGGTATCCAAAAAGAAAAGATCTATCACTTATGGCCTACACAGATGCATATTGGGCAGGTTGTATTGATGACTAATGAAGCACCAGTGGAGTAGCGTTCTACTTAGGTGAGTGTTTGGTATCATGGCTAAGAAAGAAACAATCATCGATATCTCTATCTACAGCTGAGGTAGAGTATATTACAGTAGAAACATGTTGTACACGGGTTCTTTGGATGAAACAAACTTTGACAGATATACAGGTTGAGTATGATGAGCCCATTCCAATATATTGTGATAATACAAGTGCCATCAGTATCTCAAA
>JZKD02S1622116.1:487943-510179 GCA_000966675.3 Picea glauca | reverse complement strand
ATCAAAAACACACGATAACAAAGAAAAACATATCTGTATCCCTGTATTTGATTATCAAAGTCATCATGCCTGCAAGATTTACACTCAACATGAAATTAGGGATTAGGGTTTAATATATATATATATATATATAATCATAAAAAACCAAATGACATAGTAAAAGTAAATAAAAAGGAGTAAATACTCTTTTTACCACATCATTTTTACATTTCCACTATTGAGTTCAAAAAAACCCTCTTTTACCCTCCAAGTTCGGTGTCAGATTACGGGAGCTACGAGAGACCATTCAGCGAGCCATCTGCGACAGTTAGGTAGGCTCTTTGTCCTTAACACTTTCATGGTTTAATTTTGTAATTTCATTGGTTAAATTTACATTTTTAGGTTGATTTTCAGAGCTCTACATGCGCACTGCCATTCTCGTAGGCAGGCTATATGAGGCCTGCGAGAATGATTCATTCTCGTAGGTGAGATTAAAGCCACCTATGAGGTTCTCTCATAGTGCACACATGGCACCTGCGAGAAATGCAAAGCCCAATTTGTTTTTAAATTTTTACCCAATGAAAAAGATCCAAAGCATGAAAAAAGTTGTTAATCCTCTTATGTGTTCCTTATGCAAATAATTGGCCATCAACATGGTGCTTGAGTGGCATGAAAAGGAACATGAAGAATACAATGCAATGGCTGAAAATCATCCACCTACCATAGATTCTTTGAGATACTATGGTCTCTTGAAGTACTTTCGCATCCCGGGCATGAGGGCCCAAATTAGACTATTAGAGTACCTGGTGCGTATGTGGGACCCTGATCAGCAGGTGTTTCATGTGGGGGTCCACACACTATCCTTAGACATTGAGGACATTTACTCTTTGACTGGTTTGTCATGACGGGGGTACTATGTGAGCCTGACTAGTAGTAGAGGTGGTGGGATAAAGATGAGTGAATACTGCAATTTACACTGTGTTCCCAAGGCTGAGAGAAAGAAAGGAAAAGTAGTTATCTGGGGGGTACGAGACTTGACCCTCCGTACTATCCTTTTCACTATAGCTCGGATGGCTGGGAGTTTTTCTCCTCATATGGTGTTACAGAGTTACTTCGAGTATGCTATTGAGTGTACTGAGCCTCGAGTGTTCAACTGGGCAGATGTTGTGCTTTGCAGTATAAAAAAGCAATTGACCAAATGTAGGCGAGGTGACCTGAAGAAATTTGGGTATAGATCTTTGCTGGTATCCTTCTTCCTTGAGTGGTTCCCATTACTGAGGCTACAGGTGGAGTGGAATTTACCGGCTCCTAGGGATCTGTGGATGCTGAGACGGTGTCGACTCATGGCCCGACACGTAGCAGGACCGATCATCAAATATGATGATACTTTCTTTGACTTGATTCAACCACAGATGTTGATGGTTGATGACTATGCTTATGCTGGGATGGATTTCCGAGGAGATCCGGATTTGGTATTGCCAGAGGATGCTCAGTGGGGGGACCTTGGTAAGAAGTACACACATTTTTTTTCTTTTTAAATGTTTTTGTGAATTTTTATCATATTCAAATGTTTTTGGTTTACATGTTCTTCCAAAGACTAATACAAAATCGTTTGTTGATAACACATATGTTGGACCTTACATACCTCTTGGAACTTCTCCCATCCAGCGGCGAGGAGAGGTAGCAATAGCACCACAGTGTTGTGAGGATTATCAAGTGGTGGAACAAAATCTAGAGGGTCCGACTGCAGACATGCCAGACATGACTCTGGAGGAGGTTCCACGATGTGATCAATGTCATACTATAGGGGTATCAACATCTATGAGTCGAATGCTACGTAGGGTTTCTAGGGCAGTCGTGTGTTACCATGAACTTCATCCATGACGTCACTTTGTAGAAGCTATGAGCTTCATATTTTGACATTTTGGTCTTTGGACAAACTTTTTGTAAAAAACTCTTTTGATCGTTATATATACAGACAGCTTCTACTGGTTTACTTTATATTGTGTGAATTTTGATGTGTTTGATTTATAAATGATTCAAATGTTTGTTCAATACATAATTAGCCAATGCATCTGTTAATGTATTTAGACATCTAGGAATATGTTGATATTCAATGTGATCAAAATAACGTTCCAAGAGGCGAATTCGCAAATACACCCATAACAAAGTAGGACTTCGAATAGAGTAGATATCACTTAACTGTAGTACTATAAGCTGCGAGTCAATTCGCACAACCAAATGATGAATTCCGAGTGAGATAGCATCAACCAATAATTCAATAACGGTGCTATACTCTGTAATGTTGTTAGTCTCACAGTCGAGGCACACACCTCATAAAGATACAAGTTCGTTTGTTGGGGTATAGATTGCCCATGCAATAGAAGAAAGGTTCCAAGTACTATGGATAGCACCATCAGGGAAGCCAATATATGGTAGTGAAGACTCCGACATTTGGAAATCAAACACAACGTCACATAAGGGCAAAGACTAGATAATGACAAAAGAAAGCTATAGTAACACACACAAAGTATGATACACTAAAATACAAGTACTTGTGCATAGATGATTTATGCATAGTACTTCTTCAAGTACAACCCATTCCTGGGTTCACTCAAAGGGATACCATCGTAATCTACCAACTCATACGCTCCTTTTTCCAAAACTCAGCGAATAATATAAGGACCTTGCCACATGGGTTTGAATTTCCCAGCTCCTAACACATCTCGATCCTGTTCATAGAGAAGAACAAGATTACCTTCAGAGAAAATGCGAGGCTTGACATGCTTGTCATATTGGGCTTTGACACATTTTTTCGGGGCTTCTATTACTAGAGTGGCGTCACATCGAGTTTCGTCTAATCGCATAAGATACAATAGACGTTCTTCTTTAGCAAAAGTGTTGGGTAGGAGTTCAACAACTATCTTTAGAGAGGGTATATCGCATTCTATAGGAAGAATGGCTTCCACACCATAGACTAACCGAAAAGGTGTAAACCCAGTAGCGGACTTGACGGATGTCCGGTACGCCCATAATGTTGAAAACAACATTGTGTGCCAACTTGTTTTATGAATTCCTATCATCCGTCCAAGCATAGTTATGAGAACTTTGTTGATTGCTTTGACCTGGCCGTTAACTTGTGGATAATAGGGCGTTGAGTTATCATGACGAAGACCCAACTTCTCAGTAAGTTTGGACATCATAAAATTCCTAAAGTGGCTATCGTGATTAGTGAAGATAGCTTGGGGAACACCAAAATGAGCTATGATGTGATTAAAAAGAAACAAAGCTGTGGTATTTCCAGTATTGTCAAATGTCGGCATCGCCTTGGCCCATTTTGTAAAGTAATCAACGGCTACAATGATGTAACCATGCCCCCCGGCCGAGTGAGTGAGGGTGACATGTCATGAAATCGATGCCCCAATTTTAAAAAGGACCAACTGAGACCACAGGATGAAGAGGAGTAGGATGTGACTGAATTTTTTGATTATAGGTCTGGTAGGCATGGCATTTCTGAACGGTAGTAATGCAGTCGTTAAACAAAGAAGGCCAAAAATACCCTACGCGTAATATCTTCTGGGCAGTAGCATACCCAGACATATGACCACCACATGCTCCAGAATGGAAGTCATTCATAGCTTTCTCGACTTCGTCAAATGTTAGACAACGTCGAAAAATAGAGTCAATTCCCCTATGGTAAAGAGTATCCCCGAGGATAATGTATTGACGAGCTTGATAGAGTGTGCGACATCGTTCAGTACTAGACAAAGTAGGCCAAAAATTCTGTGTTTGGAGATATATAATGATATCCCCATACCAAAAATTATTAGTGCTAATAAGGAAAAGAGATTCATCGGGTAATGAATCAACTACTACATTTTCTGTGGAAGAGTGGGGAAAATCGCATATCAACTCAGTAAAAACTAAAGACTTCGTAGACTTGGAGCGATCGAATTCCAAGTCAAACTCTTGGAGTATCACAATCCACTTGGAGTATTTTCCCCCTAGCAATTGACGTGTCAAAATGTGTTACATAGGGTTGCAATGAGAAATAATTGTAGTTTTTCTTGAGAGGATATAGTGCCGGAAGCATTGGACGGCTTGAACGGTAGCCAAAGCTAGGTTTTCGACATCTTGATACTTGATTTCAGTTGGTGTGAGACTTTGACTCAAGTAGTAAATAACATGTTCGTCGTGCGCATCATCCTCTTGGACTAGAACCATGCCAATAGTGTACTCCGAGGCAGGAAGATAAAGGAAATAATCGTGACTCTAATTAGGAGGGAAGAGAAGCAGAGCTCGCATTAGGGATAACTTCAAAGATTCAAAAGAATTGTTGGCAATGGCATCCCAGACAAACTCTTAATCTTTCTTTAATAGCCGCGTAAATCCATGAGTTATCTCAGCATAATTAGGGATAAAACGATAAAGAAAGTTTGTTGTCCCCTACAAACTTTTCAACTGGCGAAGTGTAGAAAGAGGAGGGAGATTAAGAATCACCTCAACCTTCAAAGGATCCACCCGGATCCCTTGACGCAAAATGATAAAACCTAGAAGACGGTCGGATTCTAGATAGAAAACGCACTTATGAGGATTTAAATGTATACAGTAGAACCAACAACAAATGAAAATGGCTCGGAGGTGAGTGGGGTGATCGACTCTATGCATAGAATTAGTGGGTAAATAGTCCAAATATGGTTGAACGATGTGCTTGATATCATGAAAATCATAAGACATAGCGCGTTGAAAAGTTGCGCACGCATTCTTAAGACCGAAAGGGAGTTTTTGATAGGAAAAAGTACCCCAAGGACAAATAAAAGCAGTCTTATCTTGATCCTCAGGAGAAATGTTAATTTGATTATATTCAGAGAAACCATCCATGAGAGAGAAGATTTCACTTCTGGCGCAATCATCGAAAATCTGATCGACGAAGGGGGTAGGAAAGTTGTCCTTGGGACAAGCTTTGTTAATATCCCTATAATCAATGAAAACATGAATGGTGCCTCCTTTTTTGTCAATCAGGAGAGGATTGGAAACCCATTTTGTAAGAGCCACCGGATAAATAAATCCGACTTTCATAAGTTTCTCAACTTCGAGCTTAATAGCAATCGCTTTATGTGGGTGAATTGGGCGAAGGTGTTGCTGGACGCGTTTAGCGCTGGGGTATGTCTTTATCTCATGTACAAAAATTGCAAGGTCGATACCAGGCATCTCTTCATAGCTCTAGGTGAAGATGTCACAAAATTCTTTGAAAAGAGACGTATAGGTGACGATTTTTTCCGGAGAACACGAAGCTCCAATATGCACATTTTCGACGATTCTAGGTTTAACGGATATGTCTATGGGAATCGTGGGAAAGATATTACTTAGGTTCCCTTCGTAAAACACATCATGTGCAGACCTAGGAATGGTCGATATGATGACAACAGTCGACGACGTCGAAATCTGTTGGTAGTTCTCAAGAGTGTGTTGTGCTAGAAAGAGGATGGAACAATGATGCCCATCATCCCAAGGGGTGTCCTCCATAACGGACATGATCATCTCGTCAGTGGGAAAAATAACATGAAAAGGATCGAGAGACAACTCATCAAGAGAGGGGGTAGCAGGTGTTGCCGATTGAATTGCTTGATAAGTAGATTCAACCAGAATTAACGACATTGCGTCGCCGAAACGAAGATGATCTCCAGGGTCAAGGACAATCCAAGGGTCGTGAGACGCAAGAAGATCATGAGGCATGGTGGAGATCATGTTGATAGAATCAACTGATGGGCATGGAACCTTAGGTGGAGGAATGGGGAAAGTACCCATTAACGAGGAGTCCTTTAGAAGGCCTACACCGACGTTCTCATAACCCGGCGGGGTTTTAGCAATAAACGGTACGTTTCCAGTACATGTATCAGAATTAAAGAAGGAAAGTTGATCAACGGTAACAACCTTTCCTTGATGAGGGAAACATACTACACGTAAAATCATTGGCATGACTACTCGCATGGAATCGATCTAGCTGCGTCCAAGCAGAAGATTATAATCAAAGGGAGTGTCAAAGACTTCCACTTCAACTTGGACCGTTTACCTTCTAACATGATGGGCAACGAAGGAAGAACATCGTAGGGCTTAAAACCAAAGCCATTGAATTCTTTAAGAGTGTTTTGGGATTCATTCAAAGGAGGAGAGCCAATGGCTTTCCAACAAGCAAGAGACATAACACAAGTCGAGGCACCCTTATCGATAATAGTTCGGCAAATGTTTTTGTCAGAGGCAACCACTTGGATTTGAAACGCGAGTTGAGGGGGTAACCTTGGAATGTTATATTCCAAGTCAAAGACTATTAAATTCGTATCTTTCGGGTCAATTCCACCTATATCTTTCAACAGTGCCTTCCATTGTGCAGGACAAGACTGAAGGACTTCAAAGGTTGACATCGCTGAAGGTGCCTGGGCCAAATCTTCAACAATGTTGTAGTTTTGGGCTGCACAAGCATGAGCATTGAAAGCCAATTTTCGTACGACACCCTTTGGGGGGGTCGTAGAACTGTGTCAAGGCTCGGTTGTTCGAGATGAAGAGGACCATTAGTAGGTGGAGTCACGGGATAGGGATGGACCAAAGAAGGAGGTAAATCATCAACCTTCTCCCTAGATGGAGAATAATCTTTGGCTCGAGTAGTGAGTGCAACGTTGTTCTGCTTAGAATCACCAGTACACATCAAAACATATGATGTCGTAGAAGAGGAGGGTTGGTCATGAATGACCAACTGAGCCTGTTTTTAAGATGGGAAGGGTTGGGACAAGGCATCTGGTGCAGGTGGTTTTGGAGCTCCTTGAAGGAACTTATTGACCTCGACACGTCATGGACAATCCTTCATGTAATGATCATCACCACAGATAAGGCAAGGGTATCTTGGTTTGCGCTTATTCTGATCTTCAACAGGAGTGGTTTTAGTTTTCTCTGCTTGATTATTATTTTTTTCCCTCCTTATTCTTACCTCTCCCCTTTTTAGATTTGTTTTTACCGGCTGGGGTAGATTGGACAACATTTACCTTAGAAGTTTTGCCGGTGGGAGTGGCAGGAGACGAAGCATTTGGAACATTAGAAGAAGAAGATTTAGGGTTCATGCTTTAAACAGAATGTGATTGGGCTTGGGTAGTACCAATCAAACCGTCAGTTGCATGCGAGGCAGCTAGAGTAGTTGAAGTGATGGAAGCATTAGGACGAGGTAATTCAGGTAATAAATCATAAAGAGTTCTCGTTTGGAATAAACGAGATCAAGATATTGAGCACGAATTATAGCCTGCTCTTCCGTGGCAACGCCACCCATGGCAATGTCCTTACCAATTTCGTTCACAAATGATTTTGTAAACCATTCGTCCAGTAACTGATCAGGGAGCTCAAGTTTAATGAGATGACATCTCCTACGCCACTCATGGATATGATCCGATATATGAGTTCCTTTAGTATGTTTGAAGGAAGTCAAAATCTCAGTCCCGGTATCATAACGGATCAGTAACTAGTAATGTGTAAGGAAATCCATAGCTAGGGTGTTGAAATCAGAGAAGAAACCTCATGGCAATTCGATATACCACTTTGCAACAGAACTGGTAAGGGTTAGTTGAAAAAGACGTAAACAAATAGAGTCATCCATCAACGAGTTGGATGAACACCATAGGTGAAAATTCATAACATGATTTTTCGGGTCCTCTCCCACTTTGCCATCGAATTTAGGAATGTTCGATGGAAGCTTGGATGGAATAATAGGCCATTAGGGAGAGTGACGAATAGGATCATTTAAAATCCTAGACAAATCCGGCAAATCCAAAGTAGCGAGAAAAGGTAACTGTCGATTCACCTATAGGTACTAGTGGCTTTGGGGTGGAAGCCCTATAGGCAAACCAGTAGGACTGTAAGCAGTCTGTGCATAATGGGAAGACCTAGGTAGATTCGGTGGTGGTTGAAGAGGATAGTAGCTCCAGGGATTGTAACCTTGAGCGGGGACATGAGTTTGAGCATTCATACCCCAAATAGGATTGGGTATACCTGGATATGGTTGGCCTATAGTAGGGACAGGAAACTGTTTCCCCCCAGTCATTTGAGGAGGATTTTGTATCATATGATTTTAATACTAGGCCAAAGAGGGAGGTATATTTTGTCCAAAAGGTGGGGTTGGTCCCCCTATCGTAGGCAGAGTTCCAACCATAATTTGTGTCCCAATCGAAGGTTGTGTAGTAATTGGAATGTGTCCGGTAAGAGGAAGTTGAATCGTACCACCTTGTTCACCAACAGGAATCTGCAAGTTTTGTGTAATGGATGGGATAGTGCCACTAGGATTAGGATTGCCAGTGGAAGATAAGAAAGGTCTTCCAGAAGGAAATTAAGGAAGTGTCGGAATAAAACCAGAAATAGGATGCCCAGGAAAAGAATGACCACCTGGAGAATTGGATGGGGTTTGTGGAGATGTTGGAATAGAAGCATTCAATGCACGGTATCCAGGTGGTAGTGTTGGAGTGACATTGGGAGTTTGTTGTGTGTTTATAAGAGAAAGACCAGTCATAGTGAACCTGGTTGGGACACTCATAGTATTCGTGAGATGGGCCATTTTGGCAGGGATAGTAAAGTGATAAGTTGTAGTCAACGATACAGTCTCTGTCTCAAAAAACACCGGATGGTTAATTTCGGAGACCACAGGTGAACTAGGACCAAAAAGGTCCCTTCAGAAAACACCTGTGGACCAAAAAGGATCTTGGCCTTCTATGTCGGGAAAAGGCCCAACGGGTGATCCAGAAGATGTAACAACTAATTCTCCATAAGAATTCAGTCACATAAATGGTCGCTCAGAACCAGGTTTAAGTCGAAACTCCTCTCGAGTATTGGTAATTCGGAAAGGTTCTAGAGAGTCAGTTTGTTCCACTTGTGGTGTGGTAATGATTGTGGCTTCACTTTGCCAAGGAGAGCCCTCAAGTGTACCTGTAGGCAAGGGTTGAGAACCGTCTAGATGCTCTGGAGATAAACCCTGAATTCTACGTGAACAGCGTGGGGGGGGCTATTGTAAACGAGTAAAAAACTTCACGAAGAAAACCCTATGGTCAACTTCAAGAAACAAAGAACACGCACTAGTAAACAAAATCTAGGAAGCAATCAGCAGGCAAACAAGACCTTCTAATTTCGAAGCCACTAGTTGGTGATGAAATCCAATGTCACAACCACGAGACGAGAAGGGGTGGGTCTAGGGTGGAAAAGTTACGCTGACGACCTCCTTAATGGACTTACACCCTGGTGCAAGCTCCCACACATAATCATGGGTATACCCTCCAAGGAGCCCGAGTGATTTTGGTCAACGTCAATTCCAGGTACCGTGAAGACTTTCCCCTCCACAGTCACCTTGAGTAAGAACCTAGAAAGATATGCCACTAAGGTTACCACCAAAAACAATAAATCCTAGGGGAACAGTCGACAGTCCAATCCACATGCAATGGCAGGGTATCTAGCCCGCAATCAACTCAAAAGGCTTCCACTCATCATTGTGGGTATACCTCCGAGTGATCCCCGTAATATGTGCAATCTCTACACTGATATCAACAAAGTAGGGTGAGTAACTCTACCAATATCAATGCGACCTAGTGTTTGACACTTGTGTGAGAAGGGCTTCCCAGGACTAGATGTTGCAAATGGAATTTAACACTCTCTAACACAAGATTCTATTGTGTGTTTTATGCTTTTGGAGAGTGTATCTCTCTGCCTACTCCAAAGAGCTAGCCTAGCTAAATGTTGATGTAATAGATCCCTAGAAAAGAGTTACTAGATAAATTTTATGATTACACAATGTTATTAAGAGTTGTTTTTTACTCAAAGGTAACAGAAAGGAAACTTATGTTGTATGACTTTGACCCAACAATGCAAGGATGAGAATGAAATATATCAATTTTCGTTCAATGAATCCTATGTATGGGGGAGAGAGAAAGTTTTCTAGGTCAACCTTGAACTACAATGCAAAATTTCCTTTGAAATGCAAATGCAAACAATCACTTATCAAATGAAAACTCTCTATTGTGTCTTTTTCAAATACTTCAACAATCTCAATAATTTGATTTTCAATGTTTTCTAAAACGAAAAGAATTTTTGAAAGAAATATATTTGTTCACTTTTAAAAAAGGACCCACATTATGACAACGAGAGTACAGAAAATCAAAAACCAAAGGAACAAGCAATGACAAACCCAGTCAACTCTTTCAATGAAAACAAAAATAAAGAGCAAACTAATGTACTCTTTTCAAATGCAAAATAAAATGATCTTTCAATAAGAAAATGAGAAAAAACCAAGCACTCAACTTTCAACCAATCACTGGTTCTTAACTAATCAAACACACTCAGATTCTGAAGTCAAAGAGAATGGTTTTTCCAAGAAAATTCAATAAACGAAATTCAAGACAAAAATGACAAGAAAAGCCTTGGAACCCTAAGACTGTTCATGCACACAAACAAAGACAAGAAAGATATCAATCAGTAGTCCTAAAAACTCTTATGAGGCAATCAAACTGATTTGGGCAGTTGAAAATACCAAAACTCAAATCCAAACTTTTGAAAAATGGTGTTCGTAGGCAGGCAATATGACACAGTGCGATAATCACTGATTCTCGCAGGTGACCCTTGAGAAGGGTGCGAGAACCTTGCACTGAAACCTAAACGCAGAGTGTGAACTCTACCAATTCTCACAGGATGCAATGAAGTACCGTGCGAGAATGCATGAACATAATCAAAAATGAAGCAAAATGAAGCAAAATTGAAAAAGGCCTTTGGACCCAGAGGGTCTATCAGGATATCCTGAAGACTCAGAGATTGATAGGACAGGAGAAAAGTGAAACCAGAGAAAATGGCCACAAAAAAATATCAAAATCCACAAAGAAAATGGGATTGATCCTCAGTGGAGTCGCCAATTTTTTTATTGGATAAATCCGTAGGTGTGGACACTAACCGATCTCCCTAGATCCACCTAGATCTAGAACAAAGCAAGACAGAACATGACTCTTTCCCTATATTTTGACCATTGAATTAAATAAGAGGAAGTAACTAATAGCATACCTTATTATCGCTTCCTATGGTCTTTGTTTCTCCTTCTTCACTCCAGTGCTCTCGTGCAATCAAGATTAAGACAACACAAACCAACCAAAGTGAAGAAAGGACAATCTATTCAACGACCAATCTATGTATATGATCAAGGAATTATACAATAAAGTGGAAATAGATTTATGGGAAAGGGTCATATTACTGTATCATATTAATGGAAAGTAAAGATTACAACCTAAGCCTTGATGTCACAAACTTCCTTTCGATGGCCCTTGGCTCTGACACACACACTTGCTCACTTGCATGAAGAAGATCAACCCCTTTGGATAAACTTGCTGGAGTCTCCAAGCTATTGTAGCTTTAGTCCTTCACACAATTATTTCACTAATTCTCCAATGAATATTTCTTAACCTTTTCCATGAGAATTCCCTCAATATATAGGAGAGAATGAATTAGTTACTTGGATAAGAATGATCCCAAAATATCAGGGAATCCAGTACTAGGATAACCATTCGAATTCCATCTCATCCTTCTAGAAGATTCCCTTCTAGAAGCATCGAGAATTCATATTTTTCCTTTCTTTAGAAAGAGTTCACACCCTAGCAGTTCAACACAGTGCGAACTTCTCACACCCTGGCTTAAGGCAGCCTACGACAATCATGCATTCTCGCAAGAAAATATACTAGCAGCCTGCAAACAGTCTTCAAAAATGAGTTTTCTGGAAGAGATGAAAATAATTTTTTCTCAGGAGAAAGTTCTTATGAAGATCCTAAGTACACCATCATTAATACATCATCATGATGACCAAAATCATGGGTAACACATGCATAATCAACAAGCTAAATATATGCAAAACACTACAAAGAAGACTTGAAAACAATTCAGGGGTCCGCCCCATATACAGAAAACAAAAAACTTATATTGTTTAGATATTTACATACACATATGATGGAGGAACATCGCCAACATCAAGCGAGCCAGTGTGGAGACAATGGACAGCTGGACAAGCCCAGCTGAAATTTTTTAATTTTTCTTGGATTTGATGCACAAACATAAATGTGGAAATTTAATGAAGGTGCACTTGTAAAATGTAAACGGACCTTGAGCAATTTTCTTTCACCCTTAGTAGGTAGAAGGTAGTTATAGTAGTTAATGAAAGTAGGTAGAATTGAATGTGCAGATTAGACAGTTTTAGAGCGCAATAGGGAAACGGGATATAAACATCCTCATTTCATAATTGTAACATAGAAGAAGCAGCATTAGTGCAAGAAGAGCATAGAGAAGAAGTAGAGAGATGTGTAGCAGACTCCATGTACAAAAGTTCTGAATAAATACAAGAAAGTTGTGATTCAGACTCATGGTGTTCATATATTCTCTGTGTATGCATCTTTGAATGTTATGCTCATGAATGTTTTTACTCTTTCTGTCATGCAATTTCTTTTATTCTATGTATGAATGATTTCCTGTTGAATGTTTGAAATCTGAGAGGAAAGGGAAAATGAATGAGTTTCAATTGTTTCTCTATTTGAGCAAGAGTTCCTGCAAGGAGTGCAGTTGAATTGTCCACAAGGAGTGCGTCGACAAGGTACAGAGGTTTGTCTCTGGAAGCTCAGGATAGATAGCTTTTGTTGTCATTTCCACAGAAGTGCAATTGGGCATAGGAGCCATGAAAGGAGTGCGCAGGCTAAACGAACTCTCAGGGTTGTGGACCTGAGTGAGGCATTGAGAGACTACTGTTGCAAGTATGTGCAGAGTCGAAGGTTTTCAACACTTGGAAGTGCTTGAAATTTTTCCGCAAGGAGTGCGTGCAAGGATTTTTCTGAAAGACTCAGAGTTGGGAAAAGTTCAAAAGGATTAGAAGCCTTCGAAGTGGCTGAAGGAAAGCTTAGAAACATCGGACCACGGGAGGATGAGCTCTCAGAGGAAGAGACAGATGGTCAGGATTCTCTGAGGAGAATTTGAGAAGTCCTGTGAGCCGTTAGATCTCACGGAGAAACAGGGGAGATACGGTGATTATTCCTAAAAGTTATAAATCTCAGGAGGAGTAGAACCATAGATCCAAGCCACAAGGGCCATTAGATTTACAAGTGGATTTCCATATCGGGGTTTCGTAGGTTGAAGTCACATAAACCTTGCAACGGGAATCGTGAAATCACAAAACACGAAGTCTCGAAAGCTAAGGGGATTGTGTGGGCCACAGTGGAGTCAGCAAGTGGACAGGTGGCACAATACTGACATGAAGTCAACCTTCGTTGACCATTTCAGATTTTTGTGGGGTGAAGTCCCGAGCCTTTTGCGTTAGGATTCGTGATATTGAAAAGTCCAGAAT
Source organism: Picea glauca (assembly GCA_000966675.3). Classification (NCBI taxonomy): domain Eukaryota; kingdom Viridiplantae; phylum Streptophyta; class Pinopsida; order Pinales; family Pinaceae; genus Picea; species Picea glauca. The sequence continues at coordinate 496,816 of JZKD02S1622116.1, read as the reverse complement.
TCCAATGAGGTGAAGTGGCGTTGAAAAGTCAAAGCTTGCGAGCACATCAGAGTTTTAGAATATCGAGATTCAGGAGTCGAGGAGACAAGTTTCTCGACATTGCGATCGCCGAAATCACGATAGGGAAAATCCCGAAAGGAAAAAGGAAAGGTCAGCGTTTCCTGTTTCGGGTTTTGGGGATTCAAGAGAACAACGCTCAACCACTAGATTCGTGAAGTTTTGAATTCTGATCTCCCAAGTGTAAAGAGGAGATCCTGTGAGAGTTTGTTGTGGGTGCAGATTTCCCGATAGGGAAATAAAAGAGCCATTTAGAGTTCTCCGGGCTAGTGGTAAAGGAAAGATCCTATGAGCACGTGGAACTTCTGACCTGCGGGTTGAGAGGTTGCGGCCATGTGTGTTAGTTTGGTATTAGAGCGCAGAAAGGTTCTTTTATTTCTGTAGCAGAGAAAAAGAAGAATTCACCATGCCGCCAAGGAGAAGGGACAGGAAAACACCCGATCCACTAGAGAAGAGGGAAATGTCGAGAAGAAGAGGCAGGAAGATGACAGATCCAGCCATGGAGAGAGAGATGCGTGATCTATGAGCCAGAATCGAAGACATGGAGACAGCACAAAGACACACAATCAGTGTTGGGGATCTCAGTGTTTCCGAGAGTGAAATTGAGGCTGAACATGAAGAAGAAGTTGTAGACGAAGATGCAACAAATGAACGTTTGATCATAGCTATTGCAAGAATAGGTGCAAGAGAAAAGATGGACATTCCAGTTTATGAGGGAAATCTGGATGCAGAGGAGCTTCTAGAATGGATTATATCTCTAGACACATACTTTGACTATGAAGATGTTGAAGAGGACAAGAAAGTCAAGCATGCTATCACTAGATTGAAGGGACATGCAACATTGTGGTGGGATGAACTACAAGCTAATAGACACTACAAGGGAAAGATGAAGATCAAAATCTGGGATAGAATGATTGTGAAGATGAAGGAAAAATTCATCCCCATGGATTATCGAATTACTTTGTTCAGGAGGATGCAAAACCAAAGACAAAGGCTGATAACAGTAAAAGAATACACTGAAGAATTCTACAAGCTGAACATCAGGGCAGGTCATCGGGAGAGTGATGATGAAAAAGTAGCCATATATATGAATGTCCTGAGATATGACATCCAGGATGAGATAAGCATGGTAACCATCCGAACGGTGGAAGATGCTTATTAGATGGCTCTAAAAAATGAAGAGAAACTGAGATGAAAATAGGGTCAAAGATGTCAAGGTAGAAGTCATCCCAGAGGAAAATCAGTTGCCCAGGAAAAATATCAGAAGCCCAAGGAGGGCTGGAAGAAGCCTCATACTCGAAATGAGAGAGGTGGAACTTCACAGAGAGGGCAATATGTTGAACAGATAGGGAAACATACTGAGCAGAGAGGAGATTATGCTGACAATAACACTTTTCCTCGTACTAGAGGTAGAGGAAGAGGAAGAGGTGGAGTAATAAAATGCTTCACATGCAGGAAGAATGGGCACAAGTCTTACGAGTGTCCAGACAAGAAGAAAGAAGGGGGGGAATCTCACATCGCCGAGGCACAGAGGTGGGATGTTGAGGCAGAAGACGCTAAAGGCGAAATATCGTTGATGATGCAAAAAGTCCTTTTGACACCAGAGAAGGAGGTGGAAAGTTCAGTCCAAAGGACCAAACTTTTCTGGACTACTTGCAAGACCAAGGATAGGGTATGCAAGGTCATTGTGGATAGTGGTAGCACAGATAATCTCGTTTCTACGGAGATGGTAGAAAAGTTAGAGCTGGAGACGACTGATCACCCAAGCCCATACAGAGTTTCGTGGCTACAAAAAGGACACTAGGTAACTGTGACTAAACAATGTTTAGTTGAATTTAAGATAGGAGGATATAATGATAAGATATTATGTGATGTCATTCCTATGGATGTTTTTCATCTATTGCTGGGGAGACCATGGAAATATGACAGGAATGTGATTCATGATGGGAGAATGAACACATACACCCTAGAGAAGAATGGGAGGACTCACATGTTACTTCCAATTAAGCATAAGGAGGTGAAATCGGAAGTAATCAACATTGTACTTCTCATGAGTGGGAAGGAACTTTTTAAAGAGGTTAAGAAGAAGAAGGAACCACAATTCATAGTGGTCTGGAAACCAAAGATTGTTTTGACTAGCACAAGGTTGGATGATTTACCAGAAGAGGTTCAGGAACTGCTGGAAGAGTTCGTTGACATAGTAGTAGATGAATTAGCTCGTTCGTTGCCACCGATTTGAAGTGTGAGTCATCATATTGATCTCATAGCAAGAGCCAGTTTTCCAAACAAAGTTGTGTACAGATTAACGTTGCAAGAGGACGAAGAGGTTAAAAGGCAAGTCCAAGAGTTTTTGGACAACGGTTTGGTCAGGGAAATCTTAAGTTCTTGTGTTGTTCCAATAGAACTTAGTCCGAAGAAAGATGGAGGCTGAAGGATGTGTACTGACTCAAGGGAGATTAACAAGATAAACATTAGGTACAAATTTCCATTGCCAAGGATGGATGATCTGATGGATTTCTTGAGTGGAGCAAATTATTTTTCAAAGATTGATTTGAAAAGCGGTTATCATCAAATCCGCATGAGAGAGGGTGATGAGTGGAAGACAACATTCAAAACCAATGAAGGGTTGTATGAATGGCTTGTTATGCCATTTGGCTTAACAAATGCGCCGAGTACCTTCATGAGGTTGATGAACAAATTCCTGAGGGAGTTCATCGGGAATTTTGTCATTGTGTATTTAGATGACATACTGGTTTACAGTAAAACAGTGGCAGAGCATCTGAAGCATTTGGCTACAGTGATGCAGAAATTACAACTGGAGAAATTGTTGATAAACATAAAGAAATCCTCATTCATGAAGACAGAGCTCATTTACTTGGGATTTTTTATTTCGGCAAATGAGTTGAGAATGGATCCATATAAGGTGGAGGTAATAAAAAATTGGCCATCACCGAAGAATGTTTTTGAGGTGAGAAGTTTTCATGGATTGGCTAGTTTCTACCGGAAGTTCATAAGGAATTTCAGTGGAATTAGTTTAGCAATGATAGATACAATGAAGAAAAGACACAAATCTTTTCACTGGACTGAAGAAGATGAGAAAATTTTTAATCTGTTAAAGAGGAAGATTACGGAACAACCAATTTTGGTGTTGCCTAATTTCCATAAAACATTTCAAGTGAAATGTGATGCAAGCGGATTTGCAATAGGGGCAGTCTTGAGTCAAGAAGACGGTCCGATAGCATACTTAAACGAGAAGCTAAATGAAGCGAAAGTGAAATACTCCACATATGATAAGGAGTTTCATGCTATCATTCAAGCATTGAAGAAATGAAGACATTACTTGATCCCAAAAGAATTTGTCTTATACAGTGACATTCATGCATTGCAGTTTGTGACTCAACTGGAGAAGTTGAATCAGAGACATGTCAAATGGGTGGAATATATGCAGAATTTCACTTTTGTGATTAAACATATTTCGGGTACTGCTAAAAAATTTGTTGATGCTTTGAGCAGGAAGTGTTTGCTGTTGCAGGAGTTCAGAGTCAAAACGTTGGGTTTTGATGATCTCAGGAACATGTACGCAGATGATCAAGATTTTAAGGAAGTGTATGAAGCAGCTGAGAATCCAATTCTCAGGGATAGAATCCAGTGGGTAGAGTACATGATCCAAGAATGATTACTCTTTATAGGTAATCAGTTGTGTATTCCGAAATGCTCCATGAGGGAGAAATTGATGAAGGAGAAACACAGCGGAGGATTGGTAGGGCACTTTGGTCACGACAAGACGTTCGCGAAGTTGAATGAGTCATATTTTTGGCTGGGAATGCGAGCAGATGTCAAGAGATTTGTGGAGAGATGCAAAATTTGCTAGCATTCGAAGGGAAGGAAGCATAATGCAGGATTTTTTCAACCATTACCCATACTAGAAAGGCCATGGGATGTAGTCATCATGGATTTTGCATTGGGGTTGCCAAGAACACAAAGAGGATTTGACTCAATATTTGTGGTGGCGAATAGATTTTCCAAAATGGCACACTTCATTCCATGTCAGAAGACCAGTGACGCAATTCACATTGCGAATCTATTTTTCAAAGAAGTCATTCGACTTCATGGCTTACCAAGAAGCATAGTTTCGGATCGAGACACTAAATTCATAGAGAACTTTTGAAGGACCTTATGGAAGAAGCTGGGGACTAACTTGTCATTTAGTTCGGCTTATAATCCTTAGACGGATGGACAAATGGAAGTGGTAAACAAAAGTATGGGAGACTTGCTGAGAAGCTTGGTGACAAAACACCATAGCTAGTGGGACAACATATTACCACAAGCAGAGTTTTCTTATAGCGACTTAGTCAATAGAAGCACAGGGAAGAGTCCATTTCAGGTTGTCTATGGCATGCAGCTGCAAGGAATTTCTGAGCTGAGATATTCAGAATAGATTGCAACTAGGAGCACTAGTGCAGAATATTTCACAGAGGCGATGAAGGAACTTCACAGCCAGGTGAAGAAGTGATTGCAGAATTCAAGCCAGGAATATAAGTGCAGAGTAGATCAACACAAGATACAACTTCAATTTGAGGTTGGTGATTTGGTTTTGGCACATTTAAGGAAAGAAAGGTTCTTGAGAGGAAAATATAATAAGATGAATATGAATAAAATCGAACCATCTAAGGTCTTGAATAAATTTGGGGCGAATGCTTATGAGATTGAATTACCCGATGGGATCAAAATTTCTTCGATATTCAATATCTCATATTTGTACCCATATAAAGCTGAGGAAATAGGGACTGGAAATGAGTAGCCAGTGATCCAGTGGACAAAGTAGATGTCAGTTGCAAAGAAGCTGTAGATGGAGTGCATACTAGACAAAAGAGTGACCAAGAAGACCAGGAGGAAGCAATATTTTGAATATTTGGTCAAATGGAAGGGCTATCCAGTTGAAGATTCCAGCTGGAAGAATGAAGTAGAGATACAGAGGAATGGACAAACCATGCACAAGATCATGGACAGGAGCCCATGAAAATTTTCAAGCCAAGGAATATGATGTAGGAGAATCGCCAAAATCAAGCGAGCCAGCACGGAGACAACGGACAGCTGGACAAGCCCAGCTGAAATTTTTGAATTTCTCTTGGATTTGATGCAAGAACGTAAATGTGGAAATTTAATGAAGGTGCACTTGTAAAATGTAAATGGACCTTGAGCAATTTTCTCTCATCCTTAGTAGGTAGAAGACATTTATAGTAGTTAATGCAAGTAGGTAGAATTGAATGTGTAGATTAGACAGTTTTAGAGCACAAGAGGGAAACAGGATATAGACACCCTCATTTCATAATTGTAACATAGAAGAAGTAGAATTAGTGCAATAAGAGCATATAGAAGAAGCAGAGAGTTGTGTAGCAGACTCCATGTACAAAAGTTCTGAATTAATACAAGAAAGTTGTGATTCAGACTCATGGTGTTCATATATTCTATGTGTATGCATCTTTGAATGTTATGTTCATGAATGTTTTTACTCTTTCTGTCATGCAATTACTTTTTTTCTATGTACGAATGATTTCTTGTTGAATGTTTGAAATCTGAGAGGAAAGGGAAAAGGAATGGGTTTCAATTGTTTCTCTATCTGAGAAAGAGTTCCTGCAAGGAGTGTAGTTGAATTATCCGCAAGGAGTGCATCGAAAAGGTGTAGAGGTTTGTCTCTGGAAGCTCAGGATATATATCTTTTGTTCTCATTTCCGCAAAAGTGCAGTTGGGCATAGGAGCCATGAAAGGAGTGTGCATGTTGAACGAAGTCTCAGGGTTGTGGACCTGAGTGAGGTATTGGGAGACTGCTGTTGCAGGTGTGTGCAGATTCGAAGGTTTTCCACACTTGGAAGTGCTTGAAAGTTTGTCGCAAGGAGTGCGTGCAAGGATGCAAGAAGTTTTCTGAAAGACTCGGAGTTGGGAAAATTTCAAAAGGATTCGAAGCCTTCGAAGTGGCCGAAGGAAAGAATAATAATGTCAGACCGCAGGAGGACGAGCTCTCAGAGGAAGAGACGGATGGTTAGGATTCTCTTAGGAGAATTCGCGAAGTCCTGTGAGCCATTAGATCTCACGGAGGAACAGGGGAGATACAGTGATTATTCCTAAAATTTATAAAGCTTAGGAGGAGTAGGACCATAGATCCAAGCCACAAGGGCCATTGGATTTACAAGCGGATTTCCATATCGGGGTTTCATAGGTTGAAGTCCCATAAACCTTGCAACGAGAATCGTGAAATCATGAAACGCGAAGTCCCGAAATCTAAGGGGATTGTGTGGGCCACAACGGAGTCAACAAGTGGACAGGTGGTGCACTACTAACATGGAGTCAACCTCTATTGACCATTTCGAAGTTTCTTGGGGTGAAGTCCCAAGCCTTTTGCATTAGGATTCGTGATATTGCGAAGTCCAAAATCCCGATGAGGTGAAGTGGCGTTGATAAGTCAAAGCTTGCGAGCGCATCGGAGCTTCAGAATATCGAGATTCGGGAGTCGAGGAGACAAGTTTCTCAACATCGCGATCGCCGAAATCATGATAGGGAAAATCTAGAAAGGAAAAAGGAAAGGTCAGCGTTGACTATTTCGGGTTTCAGGGATTCAAGAGAACAATGCTTGACCACTGGATTCAGAAGTTGTGAATTCTGATCTCCCAAGTGTAAAGAGGAGATCCCGTGAGAGTTTGTTGTGGGTGCAGATTTCTCGATAGGTAAATAAAAGTGCCATTTAGTGTTCTTCGGGCCAATAGTAAAGGAAAGATCTTCTGAGCACGCGGACCTTCCGACCTGCGGGTTGAGAGGTTATGGCCGTGTGTGTCAACATATTATCTAGCCATGACATATATGTCACTTATCTATTTTCTTGTTTCATGTATATAGTTTCAAAATAGATTTCAAATTCATTAAATAGGAGGCACACTTGTGAAAGTAAGGCATGACCTCGCCATGTGGATGGTCTGGTATTTCATTTTATACAATTTCAATTTCATAGAATATCAAGAGTCAAAGCTAGGGAGTCTTCATTAGGAGCCCCTCGTAAGTTGTCTAGTTAGTATAAGTCGAGTGGTCTTTCCTCAGTACCACACGGTCAAGGAGTTGATTAGCTTAGCTCGGTTGGAATACTACTCTGCTTGGGAAAGCTCAGCAAAAACCCTCTTTAGGGGGGTCCTGAGCCTCTTCCTTTTCGCAGGTATCCTTCTTCCATCCAAGCAGCTTTAAGAGCCCGAAAGTGCTTGTGACAAGAAGTGGCTAACCCCTACTTCTTTGAACTGCATGGGGCACTCTTCAACCTAACCACCGTGGACTACTAGGACTACTCTTCTTATACTAGTTGGCACATTTCCAGGATGTGTTTTCCTAATCAGGATAACCTTTAAAACAATGTGGTGGCCAAGGCATGTGATAAAAACAAAAATTGACCAATAAAATACTTTTAAAGTCAACCTATTGTTAGTCCACCTTTTCACTCATGAAACAAAACTGAAGTTGTGTATACTTTCCCTTATATCATAGCTGTAACATCTTTTTATAAAGTTGTTCATCCATTTTTATGGCCCTTATTGATTTAACAATTTTTGGGGATCACTTCCTGGGTCACCCCGAGAGGTATCAAGCCATTCTAGGCTTGTTTCCCTACCTTGAAAGCTTCAAACAGCTTGTTGTTCACAATTTACATCCATTTAAAAGTACTTGGATGTATATTTTAAACCCCCTTTTCACCCTTGTTTCATACCCTTTTACTTAAAGCATTCATTGGTTATTTACCCAGGATATCGGTTTACCCCGGTGACCCATTCTAGGACAGTTTCCAACAGTTTAAGAAAGTGAACAACTTGTTGTCCACTTTACTTAGCTCACTGTCCTAAAAATCAGCAAGCTCATTTTCATCCCATTGTCCATAATTTTCACCCCCCGGGTCATTTCAGCCATCCAAGAAGCTAAGGAAGGATAACACCCAGGGTGGGTGGTCCTAAGAACGACTTCTTGTAAGTCTTTCACATTTCTTCTTCCTCTTCTTTACCGCTTCAGGTGAAGGACCACCTAAGGTTTAGGTAGTCTCTGCCTCATACCAAGCTACCAAAGGGCCTATAACCAGCTTCACGGCCCAATAGGACGGATCCGTCGCCATGGACGGATTTTGCTTATAACAGTCGCTACAGCTACTAGAACTTCAAGAAACATATATGTGTTAAGCGAAATTGGAAATGAAAAGTGTTATCTAGGAATGGAAGATGAAATTTGGCTATGGCACAGAAGAATGGATGACATGCATTTTGATAACATTGTCAAAGTTAGCAAAAGAGAAGCAGTCAGAGAAATGCCCCAGATCACGAAACCAACCAACACTTTATGTAAGCATTGATAACAAGGAAAGCAAACAAAGACCAAGTTCAAATCAAAGGAATATTCAACAAAAAAACCACTGGAAATTGTGCATATTGATCTAGTTGGACCAACTACAACAAAAGTCTTAAAAGGTGAGAGATACTTTATGTTATTAGTTTATGATTATACAAGAATGATTGCAGTTTTCTTTCTTAAGAACAAATCAAAATCTTTTGAAAATTTCAATATCTACAAGGAAATGGTTGAAAATGAGATGGATTCAAGAATCAAATGCTTAAGATCTGATAATGGAGGAGAATTCACCTCAAAGGAATTTATGGACTACTGCAGCAATCATGGAATCAAAAGGCAATTCTCTATCGCTAGGACACCTCAACAGAATGGAGTTGTTGAAAGAAAGAACAGGACAGTACAAGAAATGGCTCGAACAATGATAATGGATTCAAAGTTGACAGATA